>PVJL010014631.1:0-27388 GCA_004026885.1 Lyroderma lyra
GGATCTACCCAAAGAACTTGAAAACCTTTGTCCGCAAAGACTTATGTACCCCAATGTTCATTGCAGCACTGTTCACAGTGGCCAAAACATGGAAACAAGCAAAGGTCCCTGCGACAGATGACTGGATAAAGAAGCTGTGGTACATATACACAATGGAATATTACTCAGCTGTAAGAAAAGATGAAATATTGCCATTTGCGACAAAATGGATGAACCTGGAGATCATCATGCTAAGTGAAATAAGCCAGACAGAAAAAACAAAGAAATGCATGATTTCACTCATATGCGGAATATAAAACTGAAAGCAAAGAAAAAAAGAAATGAACAAACAAATAACCTATGGACACAATCGATAGTTTAATGTTTATTTGGGGACAAGTGGGTTAGGGAGGGGAGAAAGGGGAGGGGGTGGGAAAGGAGTGGGGGAAGGTAAATATAAGGTGATGGAAAGAGAAGTCACATTAGGTGGTGAACTTATTATACATCAAGTTGACAATGCACTGTAGAATTATATGCCTGAAACCTATGTAATCCTTGCTAACAGATGTCACCCCAATAAGTCTAACAATAAAAATGAATTAAAAAAAATATATACTGGGGATAAATAATCCAATATCCCTAATAAACATAGATGCAAAATTCTCAACAACATATTAGCCAATGAAATTAATCAATGAAAGAGGAGGAAGTGGGAGCCAAATATATGGTGATGGAAAGAGAACTCACATTGAGTGGTGAACATATAATGAAACAAATAGATGATGCACTATAGAATTGTACACTTGGCACCCATGTAACTCTTGATAACCAATGTCACCCCAATAAGTCTAACAATATAAATATTTTCATAAAAATTTCACACACCACAATCAGGTGGGATTCACTCCTGAGATGTGAGGTTAGTTCAAAATATGTAAATCAATTAATGTGATATACCACCTACACATAATGACAAATTAAAATCATATGGTCATTTCAAAAAATGCAGTAAATGCATTTGACAAAATTCAGTGGCCATTTATGATAAAACACTCAGCAAAGTGGAGATAGAAGGAACATCTCAATTCAATACAGGCTAAATATGATAAGCCCACAGTTAACATCATGCTCAATGGAGTTCAAAAGCTAAAAGCATTCCCCTTAAGATCAGAAACAAGACAAGAATGCCCACTGTCACAACTCTTATTCAACATAGGACACGAAGTCTTAGCCACAGCCATCAGATAGATAGATAGATAACTAAATAAATCCATCCAAACAAGAAAAGAAGAGATAAAGCTATCATTGTTTGCAGATTACATGATGCTATGTAAAGAGAATTCCAAAGATTTGACCCTAAAATTATTGGAACTGATAAATGAATTTAGTAAAGTAGCAGATACAAAATCAATATACAAAAATGAGTTGCATTCTAATATACATGTAACAAACTAGCTGAAGGAGAAATTAAGAAAACAATCCCATTCAAAATTGCATCAAATACATAAAATATCTTGGAATAAATTTAACCAAGGAGGTTAAAGTCCTGTACTCAGGAAATTATAAGACATTGAAGAAAGAAGTCAGAGACGACACAAATAAATGGAAAAACATACCACACTCATGGAAAGGAAGAATTAATATAGTTAAAATGTGTATAATACCCAAAGCAATCTACAGATTCAATGCAATTCTCATCAAAATACCAAAGACCTTCATAGAAATAGAACATGTAATCCTAAAATTTATATGGAACCATAGAAAACCTAGAATAGCCATGGCAATCTTGAGAAAAAAAAATAAAGTTGGAGGAATCAAGCTAGCAGACATCAAAGTACTCTATAAGGCCACAGTTATCAAAACAGCATGGTTTTGCAAAAAAAAAAAAAAAAAAAAAAAAAAAAAAGAAAAAAAAAAAAATAAAGAAAAGAAAAAAGAAAAGGAAAAAAAAAAAGAAAGAAAGAAGAAGCCAGACACATAGGTCAATAGAACAGAAGATAGAGAGCCCAGAAATATGGCCAATTAATCTATGATAAAATAAGCAATAATTTACATTGGTGTAAAAACATTCTTTTCAACAAATAGTGCTGTGAAAATTGACCAGGTACATGCAAAAAAAATCCCCAAAACATGAAATTAGACCACCTTCTTATACCACATACAAAAATAAACTCGAAATGGATTAAAGCCCTAAATACAAGACGTGAAACCATAAAACTAGTAGGAGAAAATATAAGAAGTAACCTCTCAGACATTACCCTTTGAAATACCTTCAATGACATATCTTCTCAGGAAAGAGAAACAAAGGAAAAAAATAAACAAATGGTACTACATTAGATTAAAAAGGTTTGTTTTTGTTTTTGTTTTTGTTTTTTGTTACAGCAAAAGAAACAAAAAAGACATCCTACAAAATGGGAAAAAATTTTCACCAATGAGGCATCCCATAAAAGGTTAATATCCAATGTTTATAAGAAACTCATACAACTCAACACAAAAAGCAAACAAACAAACAAAAACAATTAAAAAGTGGGCAGAAGACCTGAATAGAATAGACATTTCTCCAAAGATGGCATACAGATGGCTAATAGACACATGATAGGGAGTTTAACATCACTAATCACCAGAGAAATGCAAAGCAAAAGCAAAATGAGATATCACCTCACTCTTGTCAGAATGGCTATCATGAATAACTTGACCAACAAGTGTTGGCAAGAATGTGGAGAAAAGGGAAGCCCTGTCCACTGTTGGTGGGACTGCAAATTCATCCACACACTATGGAAAATAGTATGGATGTTTCTCAAAAATTTAAAAATGGAATCACCTTATGATCCAGCAATCCCACTCCTGGATATTTATCCAAAGAAATCCAAAACACTATTTTGAAAAATATAGCACCCCTACATTCATTGCATCATTATTCAAAATAGCCAAGATATGGAAAAATTCTGAATGTCCATCAATAAATGTTTGGATTAAGAAGCTGAGATACATTTATACAATGGAGTATTACTCAGCCATAAAGAAGAATAAAATCTTAACTTTTGACACAACATGGATGGAACTAGAAGATATCATGCTAAGCAAAATAAATCAGACTGAGAAAGACAAATACTAGATGATTTTATTTATATGTGGAATCTAAAGAACAGAATAAATAAACAATCAAATTACAATAAAAATTCTTGACATAAACAATAGTTTAGTAGTTGCCATAGGGAAACCAGGAGTGTGGTGGGGAACAAGGGAGTGGGATTTACATTTATGGTGATGGAAAAAGAAATGACTGGGTGATGAGAACACAATGCAACCCATAGACAATAAAGAATGCTACACCTGGAAACTATCTAATTTTACTAATTAATGTCACCCCAATGAAATAAAAGAAAATAAAAAAGAGAATGTGTGTGTCTGGAAACTTCATCACAAGTCAAATATTTACCCCAAATATCTAGTTAATCAGAGAAACTCAAGTACAGCTCTTACTGATTGATAGGCATGACCAAGCAATTCATCACACTCTATAAAGCTGCGTCCATGCAGCCAGCCATATATTTGCTGGTACCTGGGAGAAGCACAATATAGTTCAAACTCTGGTGGAAATGAGAGAAGGCTTTGAAAAGGCTGTTTTTCCCACTTCACAAATAATGTATTGCCCATGATCGTCATTTCTCAATCTCCTTTAAGAACCAGCCTTCAAAGATTTAAATAAGTACAAGGGGATTTATAAAGTCAAACCAGAAAGAGCCACAGGCAAAGATTAGTGTCAGGAAGCCTGACAGGTATATTGTCATAATATTATGCTAGGTGGAGAGAAATGTGTGCAGCCCATCACTAATTTCCCTCACTAATTTTCCCTAACAATGGTGTGGCTCAACTCCCATGATCCAACTCCACAGATTAGGAAGAAAACAAAAATAATAATAATGAGCATAAATCAAGCTTACTGCATCACTAAACATATTACTATTATTATTTAACACTTAATCAGCACCCACACTATGCTGTAAGTTGGTTCATCTCAACAATAGCAGTTTATTTTTATTCATAACACCTCATGGAAAGTGATTAGCACAGTATAAAAGTTCACGTTCACTTCAGGCTTCCAGTTTCTCAGAGATGGGGAGGAATGTCATTGGGGATATGTCAGACTTGTAAAGCCAATGAAAAATCATTCCTTTTGGCAGTTTTTTGCTTCATTGGGACAAAAAAAGGGGGTGAGGGAAGCAGAAAGCCTGCCCCTGAGGGAAGCATATCAGGGGAAAAGCAAACCAAATTCAGAAATGAGGAAAACCATCCCCATAAGGAGAAAAAGAAAATGTGGATAAATGTTTATTTAATAATTATACATCAGCCTCAGACTCTTGTGTCAGGAGAAGTGTAGAACCTTTGTCCTAAATGCAGCAGTTTAGTCACTTCTGCCCCCATGGGAACCTGCCTTTCTCTTATTCCCGCTATGCCTCCATTCCCACAGTTTCTGAATTCCCACTGTTTCAAAGCCTGACACAGGGTATGTCCTGCAGTAGAGGCTCAGGGAATTGCTGTTTACACTTCTTTGACCACAAGCAGACACAAAATATGTACATAATCTAAAAATAGGCAATATTATTGCTTTTGGAAGCTGATTTTAATAGGTGTGGGAAAGAGCAACTAGAAACCACTGAGCAGAGAGACAATACCTCAGAAAATGTAGAAAATGTAAAAGTCACCTGTAATTCCATACAGAAATTACCACTTTTCACATTTGAGAGTAGTCTTTGTTTTTTCCTTGATTGTGATCGTCCATTAGACAGTGTCTTTCTTTTCTTTTTTTTATTTGTTTGTTTGTTTTTTTAAATGCCTTTTTATTGTTAGACTTATTGGGGTGACATCTATTAGCAAGGATTACATAGGTTTCAGGCATAAATTCTACAGTGCATTGTCAACTTGATGTATAATAAGTTCACCACCTAATGTCACTTCTCTTTCCATCACCTTATATTTAGCTTCCCCCCTCCTCTCCTACCCCCTCCCCTTTCTCCCTTCCCTGACCCACTTATCCCCAAATAAACATTAAACTATTGATTGTGTCCATGGGTTATTTGTTTCTTCATTTCTTTTTTCTTTGCGTTCAGTTTTATATTCCGCATATGAGTGAAGTCATACAGTTCTTCGTTTTTTCTGTCTGGCTTATTTCACTAAACATGATGATCTCCAGGTCCATCCATTTTGTTGCAAATGGCAATATTTCATCTTTTCTTATAGCTGAGTAATATTCCATTGTGTATATGTACCACAGCTTCTTTATCCAGTCATCCATCGCAGGGCACTTTTGTTTTTTCCATGTTTTGGCCACTGTGAACAGTGCTGCGATGAACATTGAGGTATATAAGTCTTTGTGGACAAAGGTTTTCAGGTTTTTTGGGTAGATCCCCAGAAGGGGGATTGCTGGGTCAAATGGTAGCTCCATTCCCAATTTTCTGAGGAACCTCCACACTGTCTTCCACAGTGGTTGTACCAGTTTGCACTCCCACCAGCAGTGTACCAGAGTCCCTTTTTCTCCACATCCTCTCCAGCACTTGTTATTCCTTGTCTTGTTGATAACAGCCATTGTAACAGATGTGAGGTGGTATCTTCACTTTTCCATTACTTATGGAAAGAGTATCAAAAGACTTCACAGCAATCAGGTAACACCTATTTTGTTAACATCCTGTAGAGTTCTTAGAATCCTCGGAGAGGGAAATCACCCAAAACGTCATGTCATCCAACCCTATAATATTGCAGATCAGTAGCCTGAGGGCCAGATGGGGGAATTGACCTTCCAAGGTTACACAGATAGTAAGTAGCAGTCCCAGGATTTGAGGCCAACTCAGACCAAGTTCACAGTTAGATGCTTAGCTACTACACTTATGAATATGGAATAAGCCTCTTTCCCTGCTTAGAGAAAATAAGACCTGTTTATGAAAATATAATCTCTAGTATTATACAGTAACACATAAATTTAATGGGGAAAAAGAAAGTCTTGTCAGGGAGAGCCTGGGACTGGCACGTTGGGAATAATTTAGTTCATTTATTTAATGGCATGCATTTCCTGAGCCAGGTTTTGCAAGTGTGAAACTACTGGGCAGAGTAAGAGGAACAGATATTTCAGACTGGGAGGGAGGTAGAGGAAATGCATTAGTGAACATAAGCTTGTATTCTTCTAGCGACAAAGTGGAGGTGGGTTGGCTGAAAGACAGTATACATTGGTAAGTAGGAGCATTTGTGTCCTCACTCCATTATTCAACTCACATTTATTGAGCAGCTATTAGGTGTAAGTCACTGTAATAAGCAGTGATGAGCAAAAACACACATTATTTCTGCCTTTATGGAGTATACAGTCTTGTGGGCAAGGCAGATTTCTATTATGCAATCCAATTAATGTAATAATGCACTGAGATAAGTGTTCTAAGGAAAAAAACACACATGGCTTTATGAGATTTGGCAAAGCCAGGGGATCAGAGAAGAAAGACTTCCATAAGGGAGTGATGCTTGAGCTGAAATCTGAGAATAAATAGTACTTCTCTGACTTCCCACAGTCACCTGACTTGCCTCTGTCCTAGCACAGTGTTGCAATTTCCTGTTTACTTACTCTGGCTCTTCAGCTATACTAGACACTCCTTGAGAGGAAGGACTAGGTCCATCATGTCCACTCTTTTATCCTCACTCCCAGTAGTGCCTGGCCCATAGTTGGTGCTCAGTAAATATTTGTCCAATGAATTTGTGAGTGCGTTTATATGCAAATATAAATGCACGAGTGCACCTGTATGTAGGGGATGGTAGTTGATAAGAACCTGAAGGAAGGGCACTGGGGGATCATGAGTGGCTGGAAGGATACAAGGGTATTTACAGTTCTCCATAAGCTGTTGTACCCTCCTAAGATGCTGTATTAAATAATAATGTTAAGAGCTACCATTTGCTGAGCACCTACTGTATGTCTGGCACTTTGCATGTATATTATCCCCTTTAATTCTCATTAAATTTTTTTGAAATAGACATCTTGATTTTACAGATAAAGAAATAACTGGGTTCACAGAGGTCAAGTAACTTGTTCGAAGTCATTTAGCTAATAAATAGCAAAGTCAAGATTTTGACCAAAACCTGTCTGACTTCAAATCCTGAGTTTGTACTCACTATGCTGAAAAATGCTGTGGTTACTTTAAGTTGTATGCTTATTGTTTTTTGGTAGTCTTGCTGATGCCTATTCCAAATGTCCCTGTGCTCCAAGCCATATCCAACGGAATTGAGAGAAATATAATTCCCAGAACACAAAAGGCAGGAACCAAGGAATGACAGAGGGATTCCTTTCTCCTTGAAGAACCATACCTCAGTGATAGGAATTCAGCACATAAGTCCTTTGATATTTTTCTGACCATTTCTTCTAAATCCTCTAAAGGCATGGTTCGCACATGTTTTTGTCTCAGGATCGATTCCTTTATACTCTGAAAAATGACTGAGAACCTCCAAAGCTTTGGCTTTTCTGGGTCATATTTTTATGAAAAATAACTGTACTTTCCAAAACAAAAGAAGAATGATATTAATTTACATACTTGTAAATTTATTTAATGTCTGGCTTAATAAAAGAAAGCTGGATTCCTATATCTGCTTCTGCATTCAGTCTGCCACCATGTTGTTTGGGATGTAGAAAAACCTGCCATACATAGATATGTAGTTGGAAAAAGAAAGGAAGCACTTAAGAGACCTCCAGGATTCTTTCAATCCCATTTTGAGAACCTAGACTTTGAGACTTATTTTTCTAAAGTCTTCCTGCTACCTAAAAACATTATATTAGGACAATATCTGTGTCAAGGAAAAACAAAGAAGTATCAAGGCTTTTCAGGAAATAAAACATTTCAGAGCTGCCAGGCAACTACAAAAATAGACTTGGTTAAAAGACTAACCCTCCATGAACTGAATCAGTTCAAGAAGCTAAATGGTCTGATTGCCCAGGCTCAGAATACGTTAACTTAAGAACTGGCAGAGGAACATCATTGAATGCTGCTCAGGAATTGGTGGTGCAACTAACATCTTCCCAAAGTGCCCAGCTGGAAAGGGCCTTCTTAAACAGTTTTATTTTTATCTCAGATTTTGCAAATGGTAGGGCCAATTAAACACCCACTCCAATGTTCCAGGCTAACCCATTATGTTTCCACCCGAGCGCCCTTATTGTTAAACGTAATTGTAGGCAGAGGAGTAGAATCCAAAAATGTCTGTTGAGTCCCTCATACCTTTTTAAAACAGAGAGCAGGAGAATGAATACCTTCTGTCAAAGAGAGACTTTTGCTGAGTTGTGGGATTTTGAAAATTTGGGGGGCTTTGTGTTCATTTATGAGCTGACAAAGTACAAGTTTCTGATTCTAGAGAGTGGAGGAAGTTTCTCAACATTGGTTACAAAGTAATACTGAACCTGACCACCAAGGAAACCCAACACCTGTTTAAGATTCTCTCTTATGGGAGGGTTAAGAGCAGGATGGGTGGTGGGGAAACATTGCAGATCTGGAAGACTCAGGTTTGGAGTGCATTTAAGGCCTGGGAATCCTAATCACTCACTTCTAATATCACTGCCTAATATTGTCAACAGAAGACTGGAGTCCTGTTTTTAAAGAATAAAATGTTAAATATGACCTGAAAAACTGTATGTCACTTAATAGCATGCACAAGATATACTTTTGCATTTCCCAAGGGGTCCAGAAAAGGCCCAATTGAAGGGCAGATCTTCACCTTGCCAGCTATTTGAAGGGGATAGGGGATCCTGCTATAGAATTGCCTCATATGGACACCAGCGGTTTTTATTGCTCGTCAATGCCTGGTTCCTTCTATGACAACATCCTGTCTCCTGCTAATGTCATCTCTAGAAATACCTGCTGACTTGCTGAGAACTAAAGAAAAACATGTGAACATGTAAATTGTATGTTCTTCTGCTCTGCATGGCTGTGAGAGCTCTGTGCAGACAATGCAGGGAAATAATTAAAGTTTGGGGGGTCAACTATTCAAATGTGCATCTCTTTACCTTCTTGTCTCCTACCCTACTCCTCTTGCCCCCACCCCAACATATACAGATGCTTTTATACCACATGTTCTGTGATGCTATTATGGCAGGTGGCAAAGTTATATATTTGGGTAAACATGAGCTCAGCTAGAACATTTTTTGTGGTAAGACAAAATTTTTATCTAAGCATTTGTAATTTGGAAGCTCATTGTCACTGCTGTTCTGGATTTCTGCCTAGGTATGGCAGAGGTCAGAAGAGTCTTCTCATGTGACTGGAGAGATGTGGAAACTTTCTAGTGTATGTGTCTGCAGGCAGAGTAAGGACTAAGGCATTTTTAAGACTGTTGAAGGGCTCTGTGACATTTGTACTGCCCTGATCAGGCTATAAAAGTTCTACCTAGATTTATTCTCTCTGTATCCCTCAGTCTTCTTTTTTTTCCATTTCAGTTTCCTTTTCTCTATCCTCTCTACACACCTATGCTTTAGTATCAGAGAGCTCTATAGACGGTAGTATTTACCACTCCCATCTGTCTGCATCTGTCCATGAATACCCTGCATCTTAGCTGCCACTCACCCTGTGGACTCTCTCACTCTGCTTGGTTACCCTAGGGTCTGGAGCCCTGCTCTTCCAATTGCTCTGGTTAAGCTTCTCTTTCACTCTCCCCATCAGACCCAGTAACTCTTGGGCATTTGCAACTACCCCAGACCATTGAAGATTGCCTGGGCCTCCAAGAACTTTTCCACTGGCCTAGACCTTCACTGGCATACATCCCCAGATTTCCTGAAATTTTAATGGCTTCATCTCAGTAATCTCAAAAGTGTGAAGGATCAAAATTTACTTTCTCAAGCAGAAAGGATATTCATGGAAGAATCTAACAGGCTGTTAAAAATTGGAAACAGGTATTCTGGAGGCTAAATGATGTAATAGCTTTGTAGTCTTCTAGACTTCTTACTCCCATTTGGACACTTACTAGATGCTTATACACATCAATAAATTTGGGTCTTAACTCTCATCTTTTATTTAAATGGTCCTAAACCACCCATCTTCATGAGACATATGAGCTTTGCTTCTTCAGCCGCTATCAACCCTTCAAAGTGATACCCTAGTTTGGTTGGGTATATAAGCATCACCATTTACAAGAATACCCACTGATTGTATCTTATTGAATAGAGTTTACTATTTGTATCTGCTCCTTAACATCAAATATCCTAAGAAGAAAATATTTATTGACTCTATTCAAAACTATATCCCTCATTTCAATAATAACCTGAGCAGTATCAGCAATACAATTCAAAATTAGTTATGGTTAGCTGAATCTGGGAAGATTTCACACTAGAAGTTTTGCCATTTGTGTTGGGTCTTTGAGAAGGCAGAATTCAACAGGTGGACCAATGGGAAGGGAAGGGTTTAGAGGCAATCTGAGCAGAACAAGAAGGGAATCTGGAAAGCAGGGACAAATTTCAGGGTCAGTAATTTCATTTGCTAGAATACAGGTGGAGGGCAAGAAGTAGTGGAGGTGAAGGTGGTGGTGGTAATGGCAGCAGTAGTTGTGGCCCTGAAGGAATTAAGGGAAAGAGAAAATGCTGAAAAGTTAGTATAGGGCCAGCTAATGGGAAGGGTTGTTGTTTTCTTTTCTATAGTAGCGAAGGAGCCATCAAGATTTGTCGAAGTTTTCTGATTTTTCCAGTCAGGTAATCATTTGTTCACCTCCTCTCAAGACCACATTACTTACAACTAAATTTACAGAACAACCATCATTGAGAATCACCTGAAATATTGCTGAACCAAAGCTCTACCTTTAAAGACATACAAAAAATGCCACCTCAAGACTGGTAGAAGCGGCAGAGAGACAGAACAAGCTGGTTCCACACCTGTGTGTTACCATTAAAATTCAGGAGGGATATCTCAGCTGTGGAATTCTTCCCTGGAGAGGTGAGGGGTTCTAGCCCCACATCAGGCTCCCCAGCCCAGGGATTCAGAGCTGGAGAATCCTCACACTTCTGGCTGTGAAAACCAACAGAGATTGTCGCTGAGTGAGACGCAGGTGGCTGCAGTCCCAGGCACTCCTTTTAAAGTGCCCATGCATGGAATAACTCACTAATAGGATCTCTTGTTCTGAGCTCCAGTGATGAGGAAGCAGCATGAAAGGCACCAGGAACTTAAAAAGAGGCACTGAATTGCTTAACTTCAGGGTGAGGGCTGAAGGGGCAACTTTCTTCTGGAAAATGGAACTGGCAGAAACCATTATTATTTTTTTTATATCCTCCCCCGTCTCAGCCTGCAGATTCAGAATGATGCCATATCTAAGTCTTCATCCAACTGATTATCATCTTTCCTCTGCTTCACCATAGTGATTCCCTGAGACCCCATCCCTTGCAACTTTCAGATCTACCCAAGTTACTTCCAGTGGCTTTTTAGTACCTATCTCAGCTTATGCTGTGGATTTTAATAAAATCTCTCAAAAGTCCACAAAACCCAAACAAGCAACATCTGGCTTTGATATATCCCATACCTCTGGTTGAACAACCTTAAGCCTGGCACTAGCTATAGCTGCCCTTGATTTGCAGCTTGGCCTCTTGAGGTAACTCCCAGCCCAGTGTGGGAAGTGGCCATCTGGGATTGCTTTGTGGCTCAAACCAGGAGGCTTCAGGACTGGCACGCATTGTGGCCAGCTTAGGAACAAGCCAGAGCATTAGCTGGCTGCCTCTAAGGATGACACAAACAAAGGGCAGAATGTGTAGGCACCAGAGCCACAGTAAAGTGAACCCTGCTCTGTAGGGTCAGCCCTTGCATTACAGCTCCTCCACTATAGTGATGACCAGTCCTAACAATCAATCAGTCTAAGGGTCAGTCCTTCTCACTTACATGCAAACAATAACCAAGGCTCAACTACAACAGGATTTGCACACAACCCACACAAGGGACACACTTGGAGCACCTGGCTCTGGTAACCAGGAGATTGCACCACTGAGTTCCACAGGATACCTACTACATACGGCCACTCTGCCAAGACCAGGAGGCATACCAACCTTTCATAATACATAGACACAAACACAGGGAGGCAGCCAAATTGAGGAGACAAATATCCATGTCCCAAATAACAGAACAGAACAAAGTCACAGAAAAAAAAGACCTAAACAAAATGGAAACAAGCACTCTAACAGACAAAGAGTTTAAAACACTAATTATAAGAATGCTGAATGATCTCAGGGAGAACTTCAACAAAAAAATAAGAAACATAAAAATGGAGATAGAAAACAAAAAAGAACCAGTCAGAAATAAAAAAAAAATACAATAACTAAAATAAAGAATACATTAGAGGAAATCAACAGTAGATTAGATGAATCAGAGGATCTAAACAGAAATTTAGAAGATAAGACAGCAGAAAATGCCCAAACACAACAGAAAAAAAAAAAAAGATATCAAGGAGAATTGCCAGGTCTTATGGTAACTCCACTCCCAGTTTTCTGAGGAACTTCTAGACTCTCCTTCACAGCAGGTGCATCAATTTACATTCCCACAAGCAGTGTGCAAGTGTTCCTTCTTCCCCACAGCCTCTCTAGCACTGTTATTCCTTGTCTTGCTGATATACTAGCCATTCTAACAGCTGTGAGGTGGTATCTCATTGCGATTTTGATTTGCATTTCCCTAATAGCTAATAAGGCTGAGCACTTTTTAAAATGCCTGTTGACCATTTGTCTGTTTTTGTGAGAGAAGTGTCTGTTCATGTTCTCTGCCCATTTTTCAATTGGGTTGTTTTGTTTGTTTGTTTGTTTTTGTTGTTGTTAAGTCATACTAGTTCTTCATATATTTCAGATATTAGACTCTTATCAATGAATTGTTTGCAAAACATTTCTCCCATTTGGTTGGCTGTCTCTTTGTTTTGTTAATGATTTCTTTAGCCATGCAGAAGTTTTTTAGTTTGACATAGTCCCATTCATTTACTTTTGCTTTTACTTCTCTTGCCTTTGAGGTCAGATTCATGAAATCCTCCTTTAGCCCTAGGTCTATAAGTATAGTACCTATGTTTGCTTCTATACAGTTTATTATTTCAGGTCTTTAATCCATTTTGAATAATTTTAGCATGTGGTGACAGTTAACAGCTCAGGTTTATTATTTTGCATATGTTTTCCCAGCACCATCTACTGAAGAGGCTTTTTTTCCCTATTACATATTTTTTGCCCCTTCATAAAAAATCATTTGTCTATATATTTGTGGATTCATTTCTGGGTTTCTGATTCTGTTCCAATGGTCTCTGTGTCTGCTTTTCTGGCAAAACCAAGCTGTTTGATTATTGATACTTTGTAGTATAAATTAAAATTGGGGAATGTGATACCACCAGCTTTATTCTTTTTAATGTAGTATTGCTTTGGTGATTCAAGGTCTTTTGTGGTTCCATAGAAGTCTGATAATTGTTTAATCTATTTTGTGATAGTATTATTGTGGGATTTTGATGGGAATTGCATTAAATCTCTATATTGCTTTGGGTAATATGGACATTTTAACAATGTTAAGTCTTTTTATCCATGGACACAGAATATCTTTCCATTTTTTTGTGTCTTCTTTAATTTCTTTCAAAAAATTTTTGTAGTTATTCATGTATAATTCTGTCATATTCTTTGTTAATTCCTAGGTATTTCATTATTTTTGTTGTGATCACAAAAGGTATTAATTCCCTCATTTTTTTTCTGAAGATTCATTGTTTGTATACAGAAATGCAATTGATTTTTTTACATAGATTTTGAATCCTGTGACTTTTCTGTATTTGTTTATTGTTTCTGATAGTCTTCTGGTGCAGTGTTTAGAATTTTCTATAAAATAATTATGTCATCTGCAAATAATGACAGTTTGACTTCTTCTCTCCCAATTTGGATACCTTTTGGTTTTTTTCTCTTGTCTGATTGCTCTGGCTAGAATTTCCAGTACTATATTGAATAGCAACAGTGACAGGGAACATCCCTGTCTTGTTCCTGATTTTAAGGAAATAGGTTCAGCTTTTCCCTGTTCAGTATGATTAGCTGAGGGTTTTTCATATAGGGCATTTATTATGCTGTGGTACTTTCCTTCTATTCCCATTTTATTCAGTGTTTTAATTATAAATGGATGTTGTATCTTCTCAAATGCTTTTTCTGCATCAGTTGATATGTTCATATGTTTGTTTCTAAATTTTGATTAAGTGGTGTACTATTGCAGTGTATAATCTTTTTGATGCATTGTTGTATTCTATTTGCTAATATTTCATTTAGGACTTTTGCATCTATGTTCATCAAAGATATTAGTCTATAGTGTTCTTTTTCTGTTTTTCTTTACCAGGTTTTGGTATTAGGGTAATGTGACCTCATAGAATGGGTTGGGAAGTATTGCCTCATCTTCAATTTTTTGGAAGAGTCTGAGGAGGACAGGCATTAATTCTTTAAATACTTGGTAAAATTCATTGGTGAGACTGTCTGGTCTGGGTTTTTGCCTTTGGGTAGGTTTTGGATGATTGTTTCAATTTCTTTACTATTGATTTTTCTATTTAGATTATCTAGTTATTTTTGGTTCAGTCTAGGTAGGTTATATGTTTCTAGGAACTTGTCCATTTTTTTCTAGGTTGTTAAATTTAGTGACATTAAGCCCTTCATAATATTTTCTTATGATTCTTTGTTTTTCTGTGGTTTCAGTGGTAATTTATATTCTTTTATTTTTTTTTATTTTGGATATTTGTGTCCTTTCATTTTATCTTTTGGTTAGTCTCGTCAAGGTTTTGTCAATTTTATTGATTTTTTTCATAGAACCAACTCCTTGTTCCATTAATTTTTCCTGTTATCTTTCTGTTCTCAAATTTGTTTAGCTCTGCTCTAATTATTACTATTTTTTTCTTCTGCTGACTTTGTTTTTTTTTCTTCTGCTTATTCTTTTTCTACTTCTTTAAAATGGGATGTTAGGATGTTTAGTTGTGACTTTTCTTATTTCTTAAGATAGGCCTGTAATGATATAAAGTTCTTTCTTATCACTGTTTTAGCTGCATCCCAATAATTTTGATATGTTGTATTTTAATAATCATTACTTTCTATGTATTTTAATCTTTTTTTATTTGTTCTTTGATCCAGTAGTTTTTAAAAATTTATCTCCAAGTATATGTGATATTTTTTCTGCTTAAATTTTACAGTTGATCTCTGATTTCAATGTTTTGTGGTCTGATTACAGTCGTCTTGAATTTGCTAAGTCTACTTTTGTGTCCCAGCATGTAGTCTATCCTTGAGAATGTTCCAGGTGCACTAGAAAAGAGGTATTGTATTTTCTTTTGTCAGAAGAAGTGCCCTGTAAATGTCAATTATGTTCTTTTTCTGTAATGTGTCATTTTAAGCTGATATTTTCTTATTGGATGATCTCTTATTGACTGTTATGGGGGTGTTTAGGTCCCCTCCCCTACAATGATTGTGTTTTGTCAGTTTTTTTTCAGATCTGTTAGTAGTTCCTTTGTAATTTTTGTGCTTCCTGTGTGGGGACATATATATTAATCAGTGCCAAGTCTTGTTGTTGTTGTATTGACCCTTTTGTCACTATGAAATGTCCATCTTTTTCTCTTGTTATCTTTGTTACCCTGAAGTTTATTTCAACAGATATCAGTATGGTAACTCATGCTTTTTTCTGTATACCATTTGATTGGAGTAATGTTTTCCATCCTTTCACTCTGAGTCTGTGTTTGTCCTTATGGCTGAGGTGTGTTTCTTGGAGACAGTGTATGATGAGTCTTCTTTTTTAATACAGTCTGCTATTCTGTCTTTTTATTAGTGAGTTCAGCTCATTTACATTTAGTGTAATAATTGATATATGAAAATTTGACAATTACTTTAAATGTAAATGAATTAAATTCTTTTATCAAAAGATTGGATGACTGAACAGATAAGAAATTAAGATCTTTACATATGTTATCTATAGGAGATTCACTTCAGATTGAAAGGCATACACAGACTAAAAATTAAGGGATAGGAAAAATATATTTTATGAAAATGGAAACAAACAAAAAGTTGAAATAGCAACACCTATGCCAGGCAAAATAGACTTTAAGACAAAGGCTATATTTCAAGAAACAAAGAAGGAACCAGTATTTCCACTTCTTTTGTAGGCCACATTTTTCTCCATTCCTGTAGAAAACTCCTAGCCGTACTCAAGTTCTATTTCAGAGTTGAATTGTGGAAATGTTGAGATTGTTATTTCTCATTGTCAAAACCCAAGATGGTTGCAGCTAAATCATAACAAAGGGCCATTCCTCGTAGTCTCAATCTTTCCAAGGTTAAAAGAGAATTGAACTAATGGTCACCTGGCAATTGCTACATTTTGGCTTTAAAAACAATTACCAAAGAGCAGAGGTTTTAGGGAGTAAACTTCTAATGTTCTCAAACATTTTGTGACTTAGCCATGGAAATGGGTATAACACAAGCAAGCTCTAAGTTCACGCCTGAAAGTGATATCTCTGAACTCTCATGCTGTCTTTCAGCCCTTTACTACATTCAGTTCTAAACCATATGGAATCTTGTGAACAATCCATCTCTGTAGTGTAAAGTGTCTAGTGCAGTGCTCAGAACCATAGTGGGCTTCAATAATAATAGTTAAATGAATAAATGATATCTTGGCATTGCCCAGTTCTTAGTATCTGCTGGGCTGGAGGAGTTCATTTAACAGAATAGTTTATTTTCCTATAAAGAACTTTATAAGCTGCTGGTGCACTTGGAGGGCCACTAGAATCACTGGATACTGTGATTACATCTTCAGTTTAACACAGTTGGTAATTCACATAGTCAGTTTCATTGTATTTAGTTCATCTTCATTTCCCTTTGGAGAACTAATGGAACATAGCAGCATGTGGCAACACTGACTGACAGGAGCATCTTGGTCAGAAGGGTTCTGAGAGCAAATCTGGACTCAATGGGAAAATATTGCTGTGACTGTTTGGCAAGGTTTTCCTGGATACAGTGGGGAGTGGGTAGGCACAGGTAACCTACATTCTTCATCTCTTTTTAAAATGTGCCCTCAGGACCTGTTTTTTCCCTACATATGTGATATCAGTTTATAAGATAAGGATCATAATACACTGCAGAATCCAAAGTTTGCGAGTTCTTGCTTAACCTCTTCTTTCTCATGGGTAACTGATATTCACAATATGTTTTGTCTAAATCTGAGACCAGTGAAGTTCTAATGTGATAATAGATGTGGACAGGATTGGCAAAGGTAAATATAAAATACTACACAGGTAGAAGGGGTATTATTTTCTTACTTAATTCTAGTGCAATGGTTCTCCAAGTGTCTCCCTGGAACAGCAGTATTTGCTTTACTTGAGAATTGTCAGAAATGCACATTTTCAGGCTGCATCTCAGACCTACTAAATCAGAAACCACTGTTCCAAGACCTCAGAATAACTTAAATAGTTAAACATCTGATCAACCCAGGATTTTGCCTTTTGCTCAAAGGAAGGAGGTACTTCATTGACAGAATTAGGCCCCCAAATGGAAATCTCATAAGGATCAAGCATTTTTCAGTATTCTAAGGAAATGCCTATTCCTAAAACAAAAAACAAAACAAAACAAAACAAAACAAAACAAAACAACCCTAATTATTTCCCCAATCCACCCAACCAAAATATCACTAATCCACTGGATAAAACTTTGCATTTATTATGATAACATTTTAGTTAACATGGAGCCTTTGTCTAAATGCAGTACTAACACAAACCCACCTTTGGTTTAACAGAATGATAATTATATCCCAATGCCTGCTAAATAAAGAGGGTTTTTATAATGTAGTTCTCACACAGGAGTGCTTATTCTCATCAGCAAAGCAGAGTTATGGATTGTTTTCAAGACATGGAAATAGCTTCATGATAACCATGATACCAAGTTAGGCATTAATACACTATTGATCATAGAGAATTCTACTTGTGATATAAACAGCTAGCATTTATTACTACTTAGCATATGCTAAGGGCTTTATGTGAATTCTCTCACTTAATCTTAATGACCATCCATCCTTAGGGGAGGTAATATTATCATCCCCATTTTTCAGATGAGAAAAATGAGGTTCAGAATGGTTAAGGGACTTGCTACCCAAAATCAGAGAGTGGAGCTTTTGAATTTGAAAAAGAATATACATTTTGAAGACTTAAGCTCTATTTATTCCCTACTGTGCTGTAGGAAAGTTTTGATGCAGATTTTCTGGGGGAGTCCACTTTACTTCCCTACTTCAGGGAGGGCAAACAACCTACCTTGCTTCTCTTGTCCATTAAACGCACAAACACACATGTACACACACAAAGAAGAAAGGAGGAAGACAGTTGCCTGATTTTCTGTGACTCCCCCCATTAGCATTTGAAAATAGATTTAAGTAGACCATGAACGATCTTAATAATTCTTTTTGTCTTCCTCATATAATCTAACTCTGAATCAAGTTACTGGGAAAGATTGTGGAATCTCTTTTTCCCTGATGCTTCTTAAACATTAAAGAGTTAAATTTCTTAATGGGATGCTTGAGGTAAGCCTTCCCTCAAGTTTCACCTCAGTCTGAAAATTTTCATAAATGAAATAATGATCCATTACCAAATATTGCTTGTCTCTTAAAATATGACATGATAAAATTAATATTTACTTTTGAAAGAATGAACCATATGGAATCTTAGTAACAAGAAAAGAGTATCTACCCTCAAAGAGAGTACAATTTAGATGAAGAAAAGAGATTATTGTATTTTGCAGTGTATAATGCACACTTTGTTGCCCAAATTGGTGAGGGGATAAAAATGGATGTGTATTATACATGGAGAGTATTAATTCTGTATCTATATAAACATTTTCAATTTTTTTATTTCTGTTTATGAGTTGAAAGTGTAACTCTAGAAATCAAGAACAATATATGTATGCAAAATAAAACCCTGGAATACAATAATAATTTTTTATATACAAAACATTTTTATACATAATATTTCTTGTACCCTGTATCTGTTTTTGTGTTTTGTAATTGTTACATAAAATTTCTTGTATCAAAATACATTAAAAAATAAATTTTCGGTGTTCCCTGGTGGTGTAGTAGCTAGGCTTTGGTGCTCTCAATGCTGCGGACTGGGTTTGGTTCCCAGCCAATGAACTACCAAAAGATAAAAAAATAAAAAAAAAATGTTAACATTCCTTTATAATACAAAAAACAAGAACTTAAATATAAACAAAATTTGAATTAAAAATTAAAACAAAAGATTATTTTCACTGAAAGTTGAGGACAAAAATGTGGGTGCACAATATACACGGAGGCAAATTATACACGGCAAAATATGGTACTTCATTGTTTCTGCTGTTAACATACGTTGATGGAATTGCTACTACTCATCAAGCACTGTGCAAGAAAATGTGGAAAAGAAGAATATGAAATCTTCAATAAGCATGTTTTCATAGATTTCTTTGGACATGGGGACATTTTGTTACTGTTTCATCAAAATGACAAGTCAAAAGAAGCTGCATCAGAATGTCTTATGTCTCTTTAAAATATGGTTTTTGCTATCAAGAAATTTAGAGTCATAAAAAAGTAATAATATGCATGTGTTCCTGATTTACACACCATTTTCACTAACCTTCACCACAACATTACAGCATGGATATTCTTTTTATAGAAGAGGAAACTGAGGACAAGAGATTTATTTAACTTGCTCAAAGTCACACTTCAAGTGAGTGACTGAGCCAGTATTTGAATCCAGGTCAGACTATTTTGTTGGGCCAAACCAAATGGAATGGTGGAAGCAGCAGTTAGATTACAGTGGATAAAGTCATTTATAACAAGGGGACAGAGAAGGAAAACATAGATAACACTTTCCCAAGCCTGGCTGCAAAGTATGGGAGAGAAATGTATTAGAAATATGAGGGTCATTTCTGGTCAAGATGGTGGAGTAGGTAAATGTTGTGTTTGCTTCCTCTCATGACTACATAAAAATTACAACTAAGCTACAGAAAAACCATCATTGAAAATCATCTGAAGTCTAGTTGAACCAAAGCTCTACAATTAAAGACATATGGAAGATGCCACTTCAGGACTGGTAGAAAAAGTAGAGACACAGAATGGGCTGGTCCCACACCTGAATGTAACCATTAAAAGTCAGGAGGGATATGTCAGCTGTGGGAGTCCCTGTTAGAGGAGCAAGGGGTCTGTGCCCTCCTCCAGTGCCTGGGAGAGAAATCTCCAATATTTTTGGCTGTGAAAACCAGTGAAGGTAGTGGCTGAGTGAATGGAGAGTGAATAGAGTGCAGGTGATCCTCTTAAGAGGCCCAAATATAAACTTGCTTGGTGATAGACTTATACACTCTGAGCTCCAGGGCTGGGGCAGCAGCACAAAAGTTTCCAGGGATATATGGGGAGAAACAGTTGTTTGGCTTAGAGGTGAGAGCAACAGGGGAAGCTTCCTTCCAGACAGAAGTGCTGGCACAATCCATTGCTTCTTTGTTGATCCCTTCCTGCACCCAGCATACAGACACAGGCAGCCACCATTTCTGAGTCTCCATCAAACTACTTAACACAGTTTTTCCACCCTTCCCTGGTGATTCCCTGAGAAGCTCTCCCACCTAACTTGAGGACCCAGCCAAGCAAATTACAATGACTTTTCTATACAAAGAGCTTGTCTTTGTTCATGCTGTAAACTTTTGTAAAATCTCCCAAAGGTTAACAGATCCCAATCAAGCAGCATCTGGCTTTAGCATCTCCCATTTTTCTTACTGAGAAGATCAAAGTCCAGCAGTAGTAGCAGCCAGCATCAGTTCATGACTTGGCCTCTCTTAGGCACCTCCTAACTCAGCACATGTGGTGGCTACCTAAGGCTTTCTTTGTGGCTCATGTCATGTGGCCCAGGGAAGGTCACAGGCTACAACTGAACTTGACTGGTGGTGAGGTCACTCATAAAAGCCCCCAGGGCTTCAGAAGAAGCTAGAGTACCACTTGGTTTTCTCCAGGAATTACACATCAAACAGCCAGACTGGGCAGACACCAGAGCCCTGCTGAAGCAAATACTTCTCTGTAGGGCCAGCCTCTACACAACAGCTCCTTCACTGTATCATGTCCATTATTCACAACCAATTAGCCTGAGAGTCAATCTTTCCTACTGACATGCAAACAGTGATGAAGACCAAGCTACAATTAGAGAGCACACACAATGCATACAAGGAACATACCTGGAGCACCCAACTCAGGCAAGCAGGGAGATTGTGCCACTGGGCCCCACAGCACACCTACCACATAAGGCTACTCTACTAAGTCGGAGAGACATAGCAGCCCTACCTAATACAGAGGTACAAACATGGAGAGCAAGGCAAAATAGGGAGACAAAAAACACGTCCCTAATAAAAGAACAGAACAAAACTTCAGAAAAAGGAACCAAAGAAAATGGAGACAAGTAATCTACTATATACAGAGTTCAAAACTCTGGTTATCAAGATTCTCAGTGATCTCAAGGAGAACTTTAACAAACACATCAGAAACATGAAAATGAAGATAGAAAACATCAAATGTGAATCAGTCAGAGAAAAAGAATACAGTATCTGAAAAGAAGAGTACATTAGAGGAAATCAATTGTACATTACATGCAGCAGAGGATCAATAGCACCCCCCCAAAAAAAAATGGGTACCAAAAAATGAGGATAGTTTTAGAGGCCTCTGGGACAATATCAAGCATACTAATACTCACATTATAGGGGTATGAGAAAGAGAAGAAAGAGAGCAAGGAATTGAAAACCTATTTGAAGAAATAATGACAGAAAATTTTTGTAACATGGAAAAGGAAATAAATATACAACCCCAGAAAATGCTGACAGTCCCAAACAAGATGAAGTCAAGGAAGTCCACACCAAGACACATCATTATTAAAATGGCAAAGGCTAAAGACAAAGTGAAAATTTTAAAAGCAGCAGGACAAAAGCAGTTATTTACTTATAAAGGAGCTTTCATTAGATTGTCAGCTGATTTCTGAATAGCAATTTTGCAGGCCAAGAAACCTTGGCACAAAATATTCAAAGAGATTAAAAGCAAAGACCTATAAGCAAGACTTCTCTACCCAGAAAAGGTATCATTTAGAATCAAAGGACAGATAAAGGGCTCCCCAGACCAAAAAAAAAAAAAAAAAAAAAAAAAAAAAAAAAAAAAAAAAAAAAAAAAAAAAAAAAAAAAAAAAGAAAGAAAAAAGAAGAAAAACTTGTAAAGGAGTTCATCACCACCAAACCAGTACTACAAGGATCTTAGAGGGACTTCTTTAAGATGAAAAAAATAAAATAAAGAATATGAATAATAAAGTGGCAATAGCTATGTACCTATCAATTATCACTTTAAACTTAAATGGATTAAGTGCTCCAATCAAAAGATAGGGTGGCTGCATGGATAAGGAAACAAGACCTTTTCATATACTGCCTACAAGAGACTTACGTCAGCTGGAAAGGCACACACAGGCTGAAGTAAAGGGACAGCAAAAAGTATTTCATGAAAATAGAAACAACAACAACAACAAAAATGTTGGGGTAGTAATACTTACCAGACAAAAATAGATTTTAAAACAAATGCTATAACAAGAAAAGAGGAGTCCCAGTAATCCCACTTCTTAGTGTTTACTCAAAGAAACCCAAAACACTACTTCAAAGGGTCATGTATACCCACATGTTTATTGCAGCATTATTTACAATAGCCAATATATGGAGGCAACCTGGGTGTCCATCAATGAATGAACAGATAAAGAAGAGGTAGTAAATACATACAATGGAATAATAGTCAGCCATAAAGAATAATAAAATTTTGCCATCTGCAACAATGTGAATGGACCCAAACCTAGAGGTTATTGTTCTTAGTGAAATAAGTCAAACTGAGAAAGAGAAATGCCATATGATTTTGCTTATATGTGGAATCTAAAAAATAGAACAAATAAACAAAACAGAAAAATACTCATATATACAGAGAACTTTTTTTATTGTTAAATTTATTGGAGTGACAGAGAATATTTTGATGTTTGCCACCTAGGAGTGGATTTAGGGGATGGTTGATAAAGTGGAAGGGATTAAAAATTGCAAATTGATAGTTACAAATTAGTCATGGGGATATAAAGCATAGCATAAGGAATAAAGTCAATAATATTGTAATAACTATGTATGGTGTCAGATGAGTACTGGATTTATTGGAGTGATCACTTCATGAGTTAAATCAATGACTATGTTGCACACCTAAAACCAATATAATATTATATGTCAACTATAATTGAAAACTAAAAGTTATTTTTTAAAAAAGAAATATGAAAGTCAGGGAAAGCTTGTTTTTCTGGCTTGGTTTGTGGTTGGCAGTGATAAATGAAAGTACATTACCTGACCTCTAGGTATTTACAGAGAGAAGCACTCTTCGAATTTGTTATACAGAAAACCACTCACAAAGGCCTGATGTAGAAGCTAACTGGTTCAATTAATTTTTTTTTCTTTTTTGTATTCAGTAATCCAAAGAAAGGAGACTCATCATCAGAAAAACAATGAAGGAAACAAGTATGGGAGACTGGAAGTAGAAAAACTGTACCTTCTAGATCTTTCAACCATGGTTCTGTAGCATGTACATCTTGTCATTCTCAAGAACTAGCTTGACATCCTTCTGTGGTAGGCAAAATACTAATATGGTTTTTAAAATTTCTGCTCCCTGTCTAATACCCTTAAGTGTGAGTAGAACTGTGAATATAAAGAGATACCATTCCTGTGTTTATGTTACTATATATGGCAGGGGGGAATTACCCTGGATAGGTCTGACCTAATCAGTCAGGCAAGCCTTTTAAAAGCAGAGTTTTCCACAGGTGGATGCAGAAAAAGGAGTCAGATATTTGAAGCTTTGGAAAGATTTGACACAGGATTACTGCTTTAAATATAGAGGAGACCACATGGCAAGGAATGTGGGCAGCCCTAGGAAATGAATGTAATCCCTGGCTTACATTTAGCAAGGAAACAGGGATTTTAGTCTTGCAACCTCAGTGAACTAAATTAAGTCAACAATCTGAATTAGTTTGGAAGCAGATTTTTCCTGGGCTTTCCAGATGAGAACTCAGCCAAGCCAACACCTTAATTTCAGCCTCCTGACACTGAGCAGAGAAACCAGTTGAGACATGACCTACAGAGCTGCAAGCTAAGAAATGGGTGTCATTTCAATTCACTATGTGAATGATAATTTGTTATGCAGTAATAGAAAATGAATTATGTCTTCTGGGAAGCTTTCACTAACAAACTTAGGCTTAATATGATCCCCTGAGAATAGAGAGCATGTCTTCTACATCACCTTGCCCTTCACTCTGCTCCATGCAGGTTTTTACAAAATGAAAAGCAGTAAATAGATTAAAGTTGACTGACTAGAAAAATCAGAGAGAAAACATTCCTTTTAAAAAGTAAATTTTACTTTATCAAACTAAAGGATATGATCTCCCTGGGAATAAATGATTGAATGAATTAGTGACTGAACATCTACATATATAGTCATAAGAGTTCAGATGTTATGCAGAAGGAAGCACAACTCGGAGTACACTTGCGTTACAAAGTCCAAACAGTACCCAAATCTGTGATGGCAGCTCCATTCCTAATACGATTTAGACCCACTTAGTTTACCCTGGCTGATGGATGATTCACATAATCCAAACAAGCTTCTCCATAGTAAATTCAGTCATTATAGCCCTTCACTTATCACCTATTCCTCTTTATCTTGGTCTGTCAACAATTATACAGATATGGCAGCTAAATTCCCTTGCACTGAAGTAGTATTTGGGGACATACAGGGTCCAAGAGAAGTAATGTCTGGACTTGAGTTATGATTTTATGACTTTGTAATAAAATATTTGGTATAGATTATGAGCTCATAAAAGGTGGCATTATTTTTGTAACCATAAGCATGTATGGTTATGATTTTGTAATAAAATTATAACTCAAGTCCATGCATTACTTCTGTCAGACCCTGTATATTGAAAGAGAGTAATATATAGTAGACTATCCATGAACCAGAACTCAAGCAACCAGCAAAATAATTGTAGAAATAATGCTTTAAATAAAAATTAACATAAAATGAATTTCTAGTGGAAATGTAAGTATAAACTTGGTAAGTCAAAAAGTGACAAGAGTGTGGAGAAGTGTCATACTTTTATACATCAAAAATGGAACTGCTTGACCAGGCCCTATATGAGTGGTTTTTGCAGAAAATGTCTGAAAGTGGTTGTATTTCTAAAGTTCTGAACTCATGTTGCAGAAAAAAGTGAGAAAATTCCATGAGGAAATGAACATTGAAGGTCAGTAATCATTTTCAAAGGGCTGGCTTACCTGATTCGAGGTTTGTCATGGCTTCTGTAAGCTGGACTTATAAGTGAACAGAAATCAGCTGATTTTGAGGTCACAGTTTAATTTTATGATGTGTTTAGTGAGTCAGTTAAAGAAAATACCTTGATTTATAATGCAGATGAGACTGGATTATGTGGGAGTGTCAGCCTGATTTTATTTCGCTGGTAGTAATGAGAAGGTAGCTCAAAGGTTCAAGCTAAATAAAGAGCTTATAACTGTGTTTGTCAGTGCAAATGAGTCATGAACTCATAAGATAAAATTGCATGTGGTTGGAAAATTTGATAAATCAAGGTGCTTTGAAAGTATAACTCAACTTCTTATAGATTATCATGCACAGAGTAACAGTTAGATGCAGATATTATTACCAAGTGGTTTCATTGTTCAGTTGTCCTTTGTGTTAAGGAAAGTTTTAAAAAGAAAGAAAAATGAGGTCTGACAATTAAGTTTGTGAACTTGCTACCATGTGCTTATGTTGGCAGCACTGTAAAAACAACTCAGTATGGTTTCAGGCCTTGCTATATCTGTGTCTCAAAGCTGTGTTCATGTCAACATGTTGTGGTGTCTTGATGAGTGGCATTCATTATTGTTATTGTGTATTTTGTATGCCATTGTGAGAATGTCAAAGCCTGAATTAAGACAACAAACATTAAATTTATTGTTAAACTCAGAAAGGTGGACATGAAATCAGGAACATGTCTGTCCAAGTTTATGGAGATAATGTCGTGAAGAAAACAGCAGTGTACAAATGAATTAAAATGTTTTCTGAGGAGAGAGAAAGTGTTACCAATGAAGAGAGGTCAGGGCAGCCAATAATTAACAGAACTGATGAAAACATTGCAAAAATGTATCAAATTGTACTTCAAAATCATCAGCTAACTGTCAGAAGCATAGTAGAGCAAGTAAACATCAATAGAGAACCTTAGCTGAAAATCTTGGCATAAGAAAGATGTGTGCAAAAATGGTACTGAAGGAGCTCACTGATAAACAAAAGCAAAGGAGGAGAGAAGTTTGCAAAGACCTTTTGGAGAGGCAAGATGACGCTTTGGGCTTTATCACTGATGATGAAACATGGCTGTACCAATATGACCCTGAAACAAAACTTCAAAGTGTACAATGGAAGTCAGCCAATTCTCTAGGACCAAAAAGTGTTTCATCAATCCAAATCAAGAGTCAAAACAATGTTGCTAATCTTTTTTGGATATCAAAGAGATTGTTTATTATGAATTTCTACCAATTGAACAAATAATAAACCAATTTAATATTTGGAAGTGCTGAAAAGGGTGCATGAAAAAGTTAGACAAAGATTACCTGAACTAATTGTCCACAACTTGTGTCTCTTGCATCACAACAATGCACCATCTCACAAAGCACTGTCTGTGAGAGAGTTATTAGCCAATAAATAAATAACTGTACTGGAACACCCTCTCTACTCACCTGGTCTGTTTTCCAATGACATTTTTCTTTACACTAAGATAAAGGAAATATTAAAAGAAAAACATTTTGATGAAATTCAAGACATCAAGGGTAATATGATGACAGCTCTGATGGTCATTTCATAAAATGAGTTCCAAAATTGCTTTGAAGGGTGGACTAGGCACTGGTGTCAGTGCATAGCTTCCCAAGGGAAGTACTTCAAAGGTGACTATCATGATATTAAGCAATGAGGTATGTAGCACTTTTTCTAAGATTAGATCACAAACTTAATTGTCAGATCTTGTACTAGAGAATAGTAAAGTTTTGTTGCTCATGGGTAACTGTTGTGCATATCCTCCTGCAGAAGAGCTCATTAATGGCAACATTTTTGTGTTATCTTCCAGCTAATGTCACAAGTCTGATACAATCAATGGGTTAACTAGTGATAAAGAATATATAGGAGGGGAGAAAGGGGAGGGGGTGGGAGAGGAGGGGGGAAGCTAAATATAAGGGGATGGAAAGAGGGGTCACATTAGGTGGTGAACTTATTATGCATCAAGTTGACAATGCACTGTGGAATTGTATGCCTGAAACCTATGTAATCCTTGCTAACAGATGTCACCCCAATAAGTCTAACAATAAAAATGAATTAAAAAA
>PVJL010014632.1:0-27381 GCA_004026885.1 Lyroderma lyra
GTCCGTCTCTGCTCCCTTCCCTCTCCCCGACTCGCCCCTTTCTCGCCAGCCTTCAGGTTTACTTGCGATTTGTGGATTTCTCAGCAGCCGGTTTGTCACTCAGGGTCCGCTTTCTTGGCTCCTGGTCGGCCGTTCAATTGTGTTTTCTGGGAGAGGCTTTAGGAACCTCCTCTCCAGTCGCCATCTTGTCTTCTCTTATGTAATATTTTGAATAGCTGTCCCTACCTGGAGTTGTTCAAGACCCAGAGTGGCTTGCAGTCAAATAAGCCCATGATCTAATAGAGTCCCAAAGTCAGACAATGACTATATTTTCTGCGTCTAGAGAACTCACCAGAAGTTAACTTTGGGCCCTGTAGGGCTTTATTTCAGTTAGACTTGAGATGATTCTCAATGATGGTTATTCTATAGTTTAATTATAATTTTGATATGGTCATGAGAGGACATAAACATAGCATTTTTTTTTACTACTCCACCATCTTTACCAGCATTCACATTATATTTTCTAGTGGCAGCCCTGTGCATCGCTCTGGAGGCCTTAAAGCTGGAGTTGGCCGATTTTTTTCTTGAATACCTAGATAGTAAATAATTTTTACTTTTTGAACTAAAAGACAACCTCCCTACAAACATTATGCATGTAGTCATGTAACCATTTAAAGTATAATCATTTAAAGATGTAAAAATCATTGTTAGATTGTAAATCATAAAAAATATAAATTGTGGGCCAGATTTAGCCTGTAGCCAACTTCTGCCTTAGCTTATAATGAAAAGATGATAGACTTTAGAGCTATGGCATCAAATATTGACTCTACCACTTAGCCAAAAGAAACCTGGGCCAGACACAGCTTCATTGCTTGTTCCTTAATTGTCAACTGAGTTGTTAACAGCTGTCCCTATAAGAATATTAAAAAATTTAGTGCGATTTGATGGAATAGGTTTGTTAACCACTTGACAAATTATCAGTTCCTTATTTTTTACAAAATATGAGACTGTCAATAAATATTTAGATATTTGGAATTCACATTGATGAAGAAAATATAACACACACATTCAGGCACATGCTCATATGCATGGATTCTTAAAATAAAAGATGTGAAAATTGGGTCATACAATAATAGCCCAAGTTGTTAGGAAAAAACCAAATCCATACTTTCTGATATATGTGTCCTAAAGTCTCTAAAGAAAATGTGCAACTCTTTAAATTTGATTTGCCTCAGAATGTCAGGGTTTGCTTAAAATAATAGAAGATCTCTGATGGTCAAATTTCAAATACTTGTGTTGGAAATGTGTTAGAGCAAAGGTCCTCCTTAAAGTGTCTCATCACAGATGATGTAGAAAATAGCTTTAATATCAAATGCCTTTGAGTCCTGCTTTTTAATATTTTTAGGAATGAGAGAACTGTCATATCTACACATGATTCTAGTATCCATGCGTTGAGAAAAAACATTTGAGTAAAAAAAAACTTCCACAAACTCTCTAAATATTTTACTTTATTGTTACATCAATCACAAGTGCGCTCAAATACATTTGGCAAGAGTATGTAACTACTTGTATGAGACATATAATATATTCAGAATATAGATAATTTTTGATGAATACATGAATTGCAGGCTTGTTGCAATATTTCTATGAACACCTAGGGCTCAACAGCCCTATATGCCTCTCCTTGGAGAATAATACCTATCCTATGTAATAAGTTTATGAGAGGTTTAGGGTTAATTTCATTTTCATAGTAATGCTGACTTACACCGAAACACCCCCATTTGCTGTCTTTAGGTATCTTACAGTAGTGTTCCTAAATTCTATAATCCTACTTCACTTTTCTAAGAGAGTCCACATTTATATGTTTATTATATCACACTCTCACTGAATGCTTTGACCTTTTTTCAGCAGCATAACCAAGCATTGATACTGAGTGTCTCTCTCACTGGTCTCATAGGCCTACCCAGGAAAAACAAAAAAGCAACTATTAACTAGTGACCACTGTTTTGGGTGCTCATGACTCAAAAGCAATTAAAGATGGGCACCATGTCTAAATAGGTGCCCCTTTTAGAAATTTGAAAAACTCATTTATACCATCATTGCATATGATACACTGTAATTTTCATGGAAAGTTTTCCTATAAAAATTTCAAGGTTTCTACTCAGCTTAGTCAAAAGATTAAAAACTCTGAGGGGTCCATCAACCCGAGTTATGGGCTTCTTTATAGCCTGATTGAAATGTTCATCTGCCAGCATTTATTTAATGCCTAGAACACAGCGTAACTCCGGTACTTCTTTGTCACTCAAAGCAAGTCCATTGTAATGAAGGTTGGCTGTTAAACTCGAATTTACTCACTCTGCTTTCCATCAAGCTTGATTATTGTTTAAAGCTTGCCTTTATTATTTATTAGTCTAGTTTTATGATTAGTGAAGAGTATGTGTTGCTTTCCCACAGAGAAAATAAAGCAAGATTACTGGGACTCAAATTCTGAGGTCTCTGCACATGTTTTAAGATTCTAACAAGTTATTTAATTTCTCTGATCTCAGTTTCATCTATAAAATGGAGATATTAATAGTATCTAC
Organism: Lyroderma lyra; assembly: GCA_004026885.1. Lineage (NCBI taxonomy): Eukaryota > Metazoa > Chordata > Mammalia > Chiroptera > Megadermatidae > Lyroderma > Lyroderma lyra. Next base: position 2,562 of record PVJL010014632.1, read on the forward strand.
ATCATAGAGGGATTATGAAGTTTACATCAGTTGATATTTATAAAGTGCCTGGCATTGAGAAAGGCCATATATCCCTCTATTTAGAAAGCCTTATGAGTTTTTGGTTGTCTTATTTATTTGTTGCTTTTAGTTTTATATCCCACATATAAATGAAGTGGCATGGTTCTCAACTTTTTCTGTCTGACTTACTTTGCTTAGTATAATAATCTCAGGATATATCCAAGTTTTCAAAAATGGCAGTGTTTCATCTTTTGTTATGCCCAAGTAATATTTCATTGTTAGTGGTTAAGAGGGGAGGAAAGAGGTAAAAGAGGGTAAATGAGGCCAAATACAAGGTGATGGAAAGAGAATTGTCTGTGATTGGTGAGCACATACTGCAATTATAGAATTGTACACTTGAAACATATATAACTTTACTAGCCAATGCGCACCCAACAAATTCAATAAAAAATTGGAAGTTTTATAAGAACTCCTATAATTGAAAGAGGAAGTTTTTATTGTAAATATTTCTTTGAAGTTTAAAAAAAATTAAACTAAAAGATACCTTAGAAAAATTTAAATACAGCTTTCCTACTTTACTAGTAAGAAAATGGAAACTTAGAGCTAAGTACAGAGTTTAATCTAAGAATGCAAAGCTAGTTAGTCACAGAACTTAGACTGAATCCTAAATGTTTTGACCCTTGACCCGGTGCTTTTGTTTTTTTATTGCACCATATTGACACAATTAAATTTCTACAACCAAAGGTGTCTGTGGTTTCAAATGGTTTTCTATGTATTTCAGGATCCAAAAATTTTTTGAAAAGAAGGCATATTGTGACTTTTAGACCACAAATGTACATTCTTCCAGTTTATAGTTACCAAATTCAATATAGCACATCAGTTGTGTTTGAATTTCAGAAAAACAACACGTTTTTCATAAGTATGTTTCAAATATTGCATAAAAAGTTGTTCCTTTTTTATTTGAAATTAAAACACAATTGGTTATCCTGTATTTTAATTTGCTAAATCTAGCAACCCTATTCAGTCCTAAAAAATGATTTAATGGGAGAATGAATGCAACTGGATTAGCAATTCCCATGTGGACAAATAGGACACAGCATAAACAAGTTTGTGACTTTTGTGAAGAAGGGATAAAAATATATTTGTAAAGGGCCATTATCATCATCATTATAACCTCATCTTGGACTTAGATATATTTGCAATATTAATAGTAACAATGGCTAACATTGTATGCTCTCCATGTGCCAGGCACTTTATAATAACTTTTTGGTTATTTCCTAATTTAGTTTTCAGACAACCTGGTTTGTTAAATTCTATTATTATCCACATCAGATATGAGATGGCTAAGTCAGTTTGGGCTTATAGCCACAGAGGTTTATTTCTTGCCCATGCTGTGTCTCTTGGGGTAAGCAGCAGTCCTGCTCCATGGAGCCAGGTAGAAAAACAGCCTCCATTTAGGATGTTCTGAGTCTCATGACACAAAGAAGAGAGATCATGGTGGAACTATATCAAAACTCTTAATGTTTTTAAGTGGCACATGCCACTTTCACTCATATGTCAGTGACCAAAGAGGACACATACTCACTTCTAAAGAACAAGAGTATAATTGTCCCCAGTGATAGAGCAGCAAATAATTTGAACAATAATGGCATGTGTCTGATGAGGAAGCTGAGGCATTGAGCAGTGAAGGGATTTGCCTACATTCACATAGTAGGATTTCCACTAGGGTAATTCTGAGTCTACAGCCTGTGTTTTCAACCCTCTACTATGCTGTCTTCTTTTTATTTGGGGATGACAACCTGGACATTCACTGATGTCTGTTAGCATGAACACTGAGCATGGAGACTGTGAAAGGAAAAGAGCCCAGGATATGTATCACACCAAGTGCTGCTGGCTGCCTCTCTGTGATGCCAGGTCAAATTGGAGACTTTGTTTTCAGTTCTATGTATAAAACGGTAATTGAAATCTAATGTCTTTTTAGTTGTGTTATGTAGCATTTTTAAAAATGTGTAAATAGTGTCCTGCACTTTAAATAAGATCCATTAGCGAAGCCCAGACACTGTAAGCCAGTGAAATGACATTTGAGTCCCAGATGTTTGTACACTTTCCCCCCATGATTCTCATGATTGCCAATGTGTGGTTACACCTCCTTTACCAAGCTGAATAATACATCACACTTAAACTGATGCCTCACCAGAGACAGAGTGTTTCTGCAAGGCCTCAGAGAGCCCGAGTTGTTGAAAATGAATGGATATTAAAGTGAAATATTAGGCCATATAGCAGAGCAAAGCTTGTTGCATAAGAATGTTAAAATGATGTTATTGGCAAGTTGAACGTAATAAGGAGAAAATGATTATAACAGCTAGTAAAAAATGACATCTTATGAAAAATTCATTTATTACGTTAAAGGGCTTGTTTATAATTGTAACCATTTCCTCATTGTGGTAAGAAAACATAAATCTTTTTTTCTTTCTTCAAGTTCAAGTAGGTGATTTTTTTTCTTTTTACATGTTGTTTCAAAACTTAGGTCTATTTGCATTTCTCTACTTGATGAGAGAAATAAATTTTACTCAAATCAGCATCAAGTGAAATAAAAATTTGCATATGGTATTTCTGAGAGGAGATTCTGAGAACTCTTGTTTGGTCATATAATTTTACAAGTATGTTTTATGGCACATAATTTTACCATAAACAGCCATTTCCATTTGAGCATTTAAATGACCCAGAGCAAGGCTTTACTGAAGCAGCTTTAGAAAATTCCCTATAGATTCAAACTTTGAAAGTTCTCCTTCTGGAAACGTATATAAACCTTAAGGATTAGATGCGCTTTGGGCTTCATATCACTTTATGTATTATTCTCCAAGTAGGTCAGGACATTTGTATTTGTGAGTCAATATGTTGTGGAATAACTTGGTTTCTGTTTTTAAAAATAAGCTTAACATAGAGGACAATGCCAAAAAGTCTAAAGTTATGTGTTTTAATATATCCTCTTCCCCTTTTCTAAAAGAATATGCTCATTAAAAAAAAAAGCAAACATTTGTTTCCACCATGTGTTAGATTTACCGGGTTTAAAGTGCTTATCCAAAGCCAAGAAACACTCAGCTGGTGATGGTGAAGATTATGATGATAAAAGATGCAACTGAGTAATTATTCTCAAACTTAGCTCATATTGGAATCAACTGCAGAGATTTACAAATCCCACTGCCTGGGTTGCATTCCCAGTGTTACTGATTTAACTGCTTTGGTGTGCAGCCTGGGTACCAGGATTTTAAGGTTTCAAAGGTGATTCCAATGTACTGCTAAGGCTGTGAATCACTGCCATCAGAATCGAGGGAGAAGAGCACGTTGATCAAGAGTGGGACAGACAGAGACCTTGTGGGGGTACTGATGGCCTCATTCTTTTCTGGTAGAGTTGCTGGGAACAATTAGTTATTGCTTCTCCTTCTTTTCACTCTCTGTCGTATAGCCTGTCCTTCCTATGCGCCATGCAAAGTGCCCTACGTGGATTCACTAACTGAGTCCTCAACACAAGCACATGCTCTAGGCAGTAATGTTACTCCTGTTTTGTAGATGAGGAAATGGTGACTAGGTAGTGTTGGTAACAGGCAGCGCCCTACCCATTCATGATGGCTTTGTGCTTGGGTGCCTGTTTTAAAGAGGTGAGCCAAGAAACGTCTCCTATTCTTCTTATGTGCCTTCTATCAGACGCAAAAGTGCCTGATTCACAGTACGTACACTTTCCTGAATTTTTTTGGGGTGTGTTTGAGTTTGTGTTTCTGAAATGAAAATACTTTTGAAAGTTAAGAGAGACACTTCTCTTCCCAAATATTCCCCTCTAGTTATTGATTTCATAAGAGCCACTCATAAGCAATTAGGTAGGATTAAGTATGATCTTCTATTTCTATACAAATACAAAGAAAAGATGACTGTGGGAACATATTTACCTCTTAAAGTATTTTTACATCATAACAAAAACTTTCCAAATTTTAACTCTGACCTTAGTGACGTGGGTCAAGTCTAGTAAATAATGATAAGGAGGGGCGATAAAGACGTTTGAATAAGACACCATCCTTAGATGCCAGGTGGACATAGGAAAATTGAGGTAGTTAAAATGAAAGTGGAAAGGACAGTGCCAATTTCTCTAACGATTCCTCTGCAGTCAGACAATGACAATTTTGCAAAGGAACCATCTTTTCCTCTTTACGACTAAAGTTGTCTTTGGCAAACTTCCTCTTACGTATATGTTTGTCAGAATTTTATACACATTCATGTTAATTTTCAATAACATTCTTGGTCTCATGCACTTCTTTAAATTTTAATAATGTATTCTATTTACCCAATATATTCCAAATATTATTGTTCCAACATGTAATCAAAATAAAAATTATTAATGAGATATTTTGTCCTTTTTGTGGTACTAAGTCTTCAAAATTCATTGTATTTTTAATTTATTTTTAGGTAAGTGTAGTTGGTATACAATCTTATATTTGTTCAATATAGCAATTTCACGTTTTTATACCTTATAATGTGATCCCTCCACCAATTCTAGTATTCATCTGTCATTGTGTAAACTAATGCTAATATTATTGACTGTATTCCCTTTTCCCTTTTTACCTATCTTCCCATGCACTCCTTCTGGTAACCATTCCTTTGGTCTTTGTTTCTTTGAGTTATTGTTTGATTTTGTTTGTTCAAATTCCACATATCAGTGAAACCATATGGTATTTGTCTTCGTCTGCCTGATTTTCTTCATGCAGTGTAATACCCTCTAGATCTATTCATGCTGTCAAGCATGGCAAGATCGCATTCCTTTTCATTTCTGTGTAAAACTCTAATACACACACACACACACACACACACACACACACATGTGGTGTCAAAAAATATATACACATTTTAAGGGCTGTTATCTATGTATTGCTTTTCAAAACTGAATTACATTAGCAACGTGTAGTATGACATTTGCTGAAAAGATGGCATTAGTCGAATGAACGCTAGCATCACCATGTGACAGGTAGGACAGTAAAAAAAAAAAAATGGTGGAAAACATGGTGTTGTTCCAGGAGCACAAGACCATTGTGAAGTGGTATTTGAGATTCAAAAACGGTTGAGTTTCCCCCCACATTCTCCCGACTCAACACACTTCTCGACTTCTACTTATGAGGGACCTTAAACAACGTGGCATACTGAGAAAACCGGTTACAATGGCAGTACTCTGGAAAGGAACTGAAACAGCATGTGCAGCACTACAAGTAGACACTTTGGTCAATGTTGCTCAAGCAGTAGTTCACCATAATCGGAAGTGTTTGTACACTGATGGTGACCACTTTGAGCACCTCTTGTAATTGTAGAAGTTAAACGTGACTTGTATTCATCTTTCGTTATTAGTATATATTGAGTATTACAATTTTAATACAGTTTTTTCTTTCTTAAAATGTGTATATGTTTTTTTGGCACCCTCTGTAGATATATCACATCTTTTTAATCCATTCGTCTATTAATGGGCACTTAGGTTGCTTCCATATCTTGGCCATTGTATATAATGCTGCAATTAACATAGGGGTGCCTATCTTTTTTCAAATTAACATTTTTGTTTTCTTTGGATAAATTCACAGAAGTGGAATTGCTGGGTTCTTCTATTTTTAATTTTTTTGGGAATCTCTATACTGTTTTTCATAGGGGTTATAGTTCTCTTGCACTTCTATATATTTTATAGAACAAAACCATTTCCAGCATGCACATGGGCTATAAGCAACAACTAAGTTATTAGGGAGAAAAAAAAACTCTTACAAAAAGTAGGGACAAATCTGGGATTATTTTATGATGTAAATACAGTGAAATACTGGTGTGGATAGATTATCTGTGTATCTATCTAACATACTTCCAGAGGAAAATATGAAAAGAGAACTCATCTCTTTCAAAATTTGTTTTATATCTCTTTAAAAAATATTGACATTTCAGTATTATGATTGTATACAAATGCAGCACTGGAAGTAGTTTATTTTGGTTTTGCATATCCCCAATGATGTTAGGAGACAGCCAGTGATCACTTTCAGAGTGTGACCATGTTCACTGCCCAATAGGAAGCCACAAACAATTCTCTGTCACTGACTGAGCTTCCAGGGGTAGTGTTAAAGATACAATATGAAGTCATATAACATATCTTCTAAATATTGTCTTCCAACTTGCTCATTGCCAGTAAAAGTCACCTCAGAAATAGGCTGCCCAGATATATCATTTTAAACAAGACAGAAAATTAAAGCACTGTCCCATGTCAAACAGTACATATGGTCAGCCTAATCTTACTAGGCTCAATTCAAGGTATCAGTGGGCTGACCATACGTACCAGTTGAAATAGGACAGTATCATTGTTTTCTGTCCCGTTTAAAGTGGTATGTCTGGTCAGCCTAGTCAGAAATCATGGTCCTATGGGGCTTCTATTTTTCTTTGAATAGTCTTCAAAAACTCCCAAACATTCCTTCTTTGTGGTGGAGTTATCTTTCTGAATAGTTATTTTCTTTCTAAATAATCAAGGACCAGTTTGTACCCATAGAGGAAGCCCTGATTAGGTTGGGGTGAAAGGCCTTCTTAGTAAAAAGACTGAAGAAACAGCAGCTATGTTTGTTGTAATTCATGAGTCATTTTGCTGTTTTTATTACAACACATGAAACCCTGTCTGTCATCTGTTGTAATAGAAAACACCAGAGGGCTTGAGTCCCTGTCTCTCATTGAAACTCTATCTTTAATTCAGTGTAGAATAAACATTTGCTACATTCATGGGAATTCTGAGCAACACTCCCCTAAGAGATTTCGAATTAAACTCTTTTCATTGAAAAGGGTTACAATAGATCTGGGAGACATAAAAGCAAATTTCTCGTTTTCTAAAATAAGTCAGAGCAGGTGCTTTCTTTGCTACTGTCCTCAATACAGCTTGAGTTTTTCTTCCTTGCATTCTAGACTTTTACTGGGCAATGTTGAGGCTCAGTTGATACACTGTCACCTGTCTTTTTTGATCCATCCCATTAGTCCTCAATTTCAAATACCTCCTAATGGAGGGGAGCAAATACCTAGAGAAGAGCATTTTACACAGAACCAAGGATGCCAAGTCAGAGAGAATTTAATTATAGAACACTTTTTAAACTTTAAGTTTCAGTCATCTAATAAAATGGGAGATCAAGTTGGAAAATAAGTAGGTGATTGACTATTTACATGTGATTAAAATATAATGGGACTTCTTTTTTTGGATCAGATAGAAATTGGCTTTGGAAGCAAATCCAAAAGCAGCATAAAGAAAAAAATTTGGACAATAAAAATCATACAGGTATAAGGATATCATTTTACAAGCTACTCTTTGAAAGGCTGCATCTTTTTGCATACCTAAGGTATGCAATATTTCATGAAAATATTCATTACTTCACAGTCACTCTTCTTATAACTCACCATATGATTGATTGATTTATTCCATAACTGTGATGATTCTCCTCAATCAATATAGTCATGTCTCTGACAATACACAGTGATCTAGTTTGATCAGAAAAAGTCTGTATAATATTTATTTATAAACTTAACTAAGGTCAGTTAAGCTAAAATAAGGGGTAATGATAGTAATGACAGTGGCAGAATGTGCTGTTTCCAGTACTGTAGGTATGATAACACTATACAGAATGAACTGATGGGGAGCCTGGGATCAGCATGTGACACCTAAGGGCCTTTTGGCTTGGTTTTACCCAGGACCCAACACTGATATCTTAGATTTATTTGCTCTAGTAGCAAACAATTTTGTACTGAGGCACCAGGAAGCTATTAACTCAGTTTTGTATCATCAGAGGTTGAATTTAAAAACATTGTATCTTAGTAGCGATGTCACCAAGATGGCCAAATAAGACATCTCTTTCACATTGCTTCCCATCGACAACAAAAATTTGACATTCATCCATAGACAAAAGTGCCTTTGTAGGAGTGATGGGATTCAGGCAGTAGATTTTTGAACCCCAGTGCAAGTATGAGGAAAGCTATTGTCTAAAGGGAGATTTGCATCCAGGTAGGTGACATACTGACCATTGACTTTTCTATGAACTTGGAAACATCTCTGTACTCATTCAGACTTGGCTACAGATTCCTTGGCTTTGGTTCTGTTACCACTACCACACACAAAGGAACCCAAAGGAAGTCTCACCTATTCGGGAGTTGGACGATATACATACAGACCTTGGTCCCGACTGTGGACCTTGAACTAGCTCATAAATTTCAACTTCTTTCAGCCATGGTACAGAAGTCCCTGGAGAACAGTGAATTACAAAATTATGAATGAACAAAAGGGCCTTTGTGAAAATTGGACAATCCAATGGAGAAGTTCCAGTATGCTCTTGGAGAAAAAGAAAATCAGGGATTGGGTGCTTTAAAGTCTATAAAGACTGGAGGAGGGGACTGCTTTGTCAAATGCAAAGACAGTAATACAAGACTTCAAGGAACATAAAAATATCAAGGAAATATGATACCACCAAAAGAACACAATAATTTTTCAGTAACTGACTCCAAAGACATAAAGGTCCACAATTTACCAGATAAATAATTCAAAATAGTTGTTTTAAGGTAGCTCAATTAACTACAAGAAAACACAGAAAGACAACTTAATACACTCACAAAAACAATTAATGGACAAAATGAAAGTTTAATAAAAATATATATCATAAGAAAATACTGATAGATTCTGGAGCTGAAAACAAAATGAGTGAAATAAAACATAAATACATTAGAAAGCATCAATAGAAGAATAGGTAACAGAAGAAAGAATCTGTGAACTATAAGACTTTGACATTACTCAGTCGTAGGAAACAAAGATAAAGAAATATAAAATAGTAAAGAAAGCATGTGTGAATATCATTGACAGAAATGATCTGCGAATTATTGGAGTCCCAGAAGAAGAAGAGAGAGAGAGAAATAAGGAATGTTATTTAAAGAAATAATGGCTAAAACTTTCCAAATATGAGGAGAGTTCTGGAAATCCTCATTCATCAATCCAGAATTATCTTCTCCAAGATAGAGAACAATAAAATTGTCTAAAGTAAAAGACAGAGAATTTAAAAGCAGCCAAGAAAAGAAAAGAGAAAAGGAACAAATAAAATAAAAAATGAAAGAGTTCACAACAGATTCCACAGAAATACAAAGGATCATATAAGAACACAACGAAAAATTATATGTCACCAAATTCAATAACCTAGAAAAAATGCACAAGTTCTTAGAAATATATAACCTTTCCAAACTGAATCACAAAGAACTAGAAAATCTAAATAGATTAATCAACAGTTAAAAAAGTTGAAACAATCATTCAAAACCCAAAGCAAAAATCCAGGCCATATGCCTTCACTAGTGAATTCTACCAAACATTCAAAGAGGATTTATACCTGTCCTCTTCAAACTTTTCCAAAAAACTGAAGAAGAGGTAATACTTCCTAACTCATTTTATGAGGCAAACCTTACCCTGATACCAAAACTTGGTAAGGATAATGCACAGAAAGAAAACTACAGGCCAATATCTCTGATAATTACAGATACAAACATTTTAAACAAAATACAAAACATCAAATACAACAATATATTAAAAGTATTATACTGCACTGTGGAGTGAGGTTTATTCCAGTGGCACAAGGATGGTTTAACACATGCAATTTAATTAATGTGATATACCACATAAACAAAATAAAAAATAAAAATCATATGATTTTTTCAATGATGCAGAAAAAGCATTTGACAAACTGCAATATACAAAACACTTTAATAAAATGGGTAAACAAGGAAAGTGCTTCAATATAATAAAGGCTGCATATGACAAACCCTCAGCTAAAATCATACTTAATGGTGCAAAACTGAAAGCTCTTTGTCTAAAATCATGAACAACACAGGGATGCTCCCTGTTACCACTGCTATTCAACATAGTATTGGAAATCCTAGCCAGAGTAATCAGGCAATTTTTTTTTAAAAAAGCATTCAAATTGGGAATAAAGAGGTTAAATTGTCACTTTTTGCAGTGACATGATTGTTTATATAAAAAATCCAAAACTCCATCAGAAAACTATTAGAAATAATAAATACAGTGAAGTTAAGAACACAAAATCAGTATAAAAAAATCCATTGTGTTCCTATATATTAACAATGAAATTTCAGGAAAAAAAAATGAAAAAAAAAATTTGCAATGGCAATGAAATGAATAAAATATGTAGAAATAAACTTAACAAAGAATGTTAAGGACCTATACACTGAAAACTATAAAAAAGAAAATTAAAGAAGAAACAAAGAAATGGGAAAATATTTTGTATTCATGGATTAGAAGAACTAACATAGTTAAAATGATCACATTATCCCAAGCAATATACAAATTTAATGCAATCCCCAACAAATTCAATGGCATTTTTTAAACAAATAGAACAAAATATCATCAGATTTGAATAGAATCACAAAAGATCTTGAATAGCGAAAGCAATCCTGAAAAAAACAAAACAAGCAAAATAAAACAAGAACAAGGCTGGAAGTATCACACTTTTTTATATTTCAAAGTGACAATAATCAAAACAGCATGGTATTGGCAGAAAAACAGATACACAGATCAATGGAATAGAATTGAGAACCCAGAAATAAACCCACATATACATATATGGGCAGATAATTTTTGACAAATGAGCCAAAAATATACAATGGGGAAAAGAAAGCCAAGTGCAAAAGAATAAAACTAGACTGCTATATGTTACCATATACTAAAATTAACTCAAAATGGATCAAAGATAAACATATGACCTGAAACAATATATTAAATAGAAGAAAGCATAGGTACTAAACTTATAGACCTTAGGTTCAGAGAGAATTTCGTAAATTTGACATCAAAGACAAGGGAAGTAAAAGCAAAAATAAATGAATGGAATTTTCTCCAACTAAAAAGCTTTTGTACACCAAAAGAAAGCATCATCATCATCAACAGTGACAACAAAAATGAAAAAGAGGAAACCAAGTACACGGGAGAAGGTATTTGCAAACAACACTGCCAATAAGGGGCTAATATCCAAAATATATACAGAGCTCATACAACTCAACGACAACAATCCAATTAAAAAATGGGCAAAGTATGTGAACAGACACTTCTCCCAAGATGACATACAAACAACCAGCAGACATAAGAAAAAATGCTCAATTTCACTAACTATTAGGGAAGTGCAAATTAAAACTACAATGAGATGCCACCTTACGCCTGTTAGAATGGCTGGTATCAAAGAGACAAGTAGTAACAAGTGTTGGAGGTGTTGCTAAAAAATAAAAAAGGAACCCTCACTGTTGGTGAGCCTGCAAATTCATATAGCTTCTATGGAAAACAGTATGGAAGTTCCTCAAAAAATTAAGAATAGAATTACTATTTTGTGATTACCAATTGTACTTCCTACAGTATGGGGAAAATAGTCAATAATGTTGTAAAAACTATGGGGTGTCCTATGGATACTAGGCTTATTTGGGGAAGCACTTCATAAATTATATAAATGCTTACTCACTGACTGTGCTGTATACCTGAAAACAATATAAATAATATTGAATGCAACTATAATTTTAAAATATCTTATAGTCACAGGATGTAGAGGATAGCATAGAGAATATAGTCAATGACATTGGAATAGCTATGTAAGATGTGAGACGTGTAGTAGACTTGTTGGGGTTATCACTTTGTGAGATGTGTAAATTTCTAATTATTACATTCTTTTGTACACTTGAAACTAAAAAGAAGTAAAAAGAATAGAATTACTATATGACCCAATATCTCTTTTCTTTGTATATGAGGTCTGACAATTAAGTTCGTAAACTTGGCACCATACACTTACATTGGCAGTACTGTACAAACAACTTAGTAAGGTTTCATAAACTTGGTATATCTGTGTTTCATAACTGTTTGTGTCAATGTGTGGTGGTGTCTTCCTGAGTGGCATTTATTATTGTTGTTGTGTGTTATCGTGAGACTGTCAGGGCTTGGATGAGAGCATTGAACAAACATTAAATTTCTTGTTAAACTTGGCGAGAGCAGAAGTGAAATCAGGGACATGTCAGTTCAAGTTTATGGGCATAATGCCATGAAGAAACTGGCAGTGTACAAATGGATTAAACATTTTTTTAGGGGACAAATAGTGTCATTGATGAAGAGAGGTCAGGTTGGTTAGTAAAAAGCAAAACTGTTGGAAGCATTGCAAAAATTTTTGAGTTGTGTGTCAAAATCTTTGGCTGACTCTGAGAAGCATAGCAGATCAAGGAAACATCAATAGAGAAACAGGAAAATCTTAGCTGAAAATCTTGGCATGAGAATGGTGTGTGCAGAAATGGTCCCCAAAAAGTTCACTGATGAATAAAAGCAAAGGAGAGTCAAAGTTTGTCAAGACCTTTTGGAGAGGCAAGGCAATGTTTTAGGCCGTGTTATCACTGGTGATGAAACATGAATGTACCAATACTACCCTGAAACAAAAGGTCAAAGTGCACAATGAAAGTCAGCCAATTCTCCATGACTAAAAATGTTGTCAGTCAAAATTGAGAGTCAAAATGATGTTGCTAACCTTTTTGATATCGGAGGGATTGTTCATTATGAATTTGTACCAACTGCACAAATAGTCAACTACATTTACTATTTGGAAATATTGAAAATGCTGCATGAAAAAGTTAGATGAAAACAACGTGAATGTTTCACCAACAATTCATGGCTCTTGCATCACGACAATGTATCAGCTCACATGACACTGTCTGTGAGGGAGTTTTTAGGTAGTACACAAATCACTGTATTGGAACACCTACCCTTCTCACTTGATCTGGCCCCAGTGGCATTTTTCTTTACCTGAAGATAACGGAAATATTTAAAGGAGGACATTTTAATGACATTCACGATGTCAAGAGTCATACAATGACAGCTCTGATGGCCATTTCAGAAAGAGTTCCAAAACTGCTTTGAAGGGTGGACTAGGCCCTGGCATCGGTGCATAGCTTCCAAATGAGAGTACTTCAAAGGTGACCATAGTGATATTCACCAATGAGGTGTGTAGCACTTTTTCTAGGATGAGTTTGCAAAATTAATTGTCAGACCTTGTATATCTCAAAAATTTGAAAATATTTATTCATAAAGATATATGCACTCCTATGTTCATTGCAGTGTTATTCACTGTGGCCAAGAGTTAGAAACAACCAGTTTCCTTTAATAGATGATTGGATGAAGAAGATGTAGTACACATATAAAATAGCCATAAGGTAAGATGAAATATTGCCATTTGTAACAACATGAATGGGTCTTGAGATTACTATGCTAAGCAAATTAAGCCAGGCAGAAAAAGTTGAAAACCATATGATTTCATTCATACAGTATGTGGAATAGAAAACTGAAAGCAACAAACGTCAAGAAAAACAGCAAATCAGAAACTCACAGACACAGACAACCATTTAGTGGTTACCAAAGGGGAGGAGGGGTGGGATGGCAGTGGCAGATGGTAAAGTGAGTCCAATATATGGTGATGAAAGAAGAGATGACTGAGTGGTGAACACTGAATGCAATAGGTGGATGATGTATTATAGAACTGCACACTTGTGAAACTGCTATAATTTTACTAAGCAATGTCATCCCAATAAATTTAATAATAAAATACAGTGGTCAACAAAACAGATGGTCTCTAAAGCAAGTTAAAAGCTAACAAGTTCATTTGGAGCGTGTTTGACAGGAGCACATAAAATGCAAAGGAAAAATGCACCAAGTTCTATTACTATGTCAATGACAGTATATTACATATATCTATTTCCATTTTGAAAGTAAACCTGAGGCATATTCCTTTCAGCTAATAGTCTTTCATTAAATCAATCAAAGCCTCCTTTTTCTACTGCCTTTATTAAGTCTTCTCTACATTCTTTTGTCTATGGTTTACATACGCAATCTTTCAATTTTATAGTTTTCATGATTTGGTAGGGCAGTTACTCCATAATAATAATTCTTTGTCCTTCCCAACACAAAAAGTAATTTCCTGGCATCTCTTATCTCCCAGCAATCTCACTCGTACATCACACCCCAGTGTCTAACCAACTAAGATATAATTAAACCATGGAGAGAAGGCTCTCTCACACCTGTGACTAAGTCTCACCGGTCTAGGTGAATAAATCTAATCAATCAGACGTGGCAGCAGGAGTCTGAGTTTTGTTACTTGCCTCAGAGACACCAAGGGCTGTTTCCTTTTATTTGCTAACTCAGCATCTGGATGAGACATGATAGGCAGCTGGCAGATCAAAATTATTTATCCCCTCAAGCAGGTATCATGTGGCATTCACTGAGAAGGATGATTTCATTAATTAAAAAATGTTGGTAAGGTTACAGGAGCCTCTGTGACCATTTGGTGGGAAAATAATAATAATAACACACGTCATTTGAGGTTCAGGATTAGTTAACTACCAAACAATCCTCTGCCTTGGCCTGAATAAGGGAGTTACCTCTATTTGCCTGTATTCATCACTAGATGTCTGGATAAACATTTTACAGTATTCAATTTACTTTGATGACATGGTAATCATCAAGATAGTTAGCTCTTTAAGTTTTTCTTTAGTATCAGATGCAGCATGCTAGGCATGTCTTTGTCCTCTGTAACCTGTATATTTTGTTAGTAAGAATTAATATATTCCATATCTCCCATCGCATATTGGGGATGTAGTAGATACTCAGACAATATTGATTGAACAACTAGCTATTTGACAGACTTATGACACTGTTGGTTTTATTAAATGATCGTTGTTACCACTTTTCCTGTATATGAAGTATCTTGGAATGTCTTTGGACATTTCTGGCCATTTATTGATTTGATATGTTCTTTAGTATACTTCCATACTCCAAAACAATAACTGCAAAAATCTGAATATTTTTCATTAGTATTATTCAGAGATCAAATGTTATTTAAGAAACATCTAAATGGTTAACAGTTTTCATATCTCATTTGAATACATTTTATTGTAATGCTGACACACATTCTTTTGGGGATGTCTATCAGTTTGAGACATTTTAGTTCAACATAGTTTTCCATTGTTTTACTCAAAATCCAGGTGAGAAATTCCTACCACTAACCATGTGGATGGAAATACTGATTTGTCAAGGACAGCTTAAAAGCATGTACTTTTTTGCAACTTAGCAGTTGATTTGGCATAACTGTGTTTTAAAATGAAGAACTAGACAAGGGTTTTTTGCTGAGTCCAAATTCTTGCTTCACTGCCCTTTGCATTTCATGAGTCAGTACCAATCATATTTTTATAGTTTTTAGTTTGTGTTAATTTGGTGTCTATATGTGTCACAGCTGAGGAAACAGACACTTAAATTTTTAATTTCTTTGGCCTAGGTGATTTAGCTGGTGAAGTTAAGAAGTAGACCAAGCCATTTCCACTAGGTTCTGATGATAATATTCTTTAAGTTTATCCGGAAGCGTTACTATATACCCTAGGTTCTAGATTTCATAGTTCTTGGCTGTTACATTTTAAAAAATGTTTTAAAACACTTAGAACATTTTTTAATGTTTTAAAATTTGCTTGAGACGTGGGGGAAGAAATTATCTTACCCTTGCTGAAAGTGAAAGACAGGTGAGTTTTCTGATTTATGCAAGCGTCATGACCATGCAATCAGGTGTCCTGTGTGTCCTGTGTGCTGCTGGCTACTGCTGATGAAGGCTATGGCCTCTCTTAAGAGGAGGTCATGCACCTATTTTAATAGTTTTTTACTGCACTATGAAGGCTGCTTCTCTGGAAAAACTTTAAGAGATGATTGCTTTTCTAAGCAGATTTATGTTTTGTACAAATGGTTTGGCAACTGGAAAATATACAAAAGGTGAAAATTCAATAACTCCAGAGAGGGAAGGAAAATCTTAAGGAGAAATATGTTTCCCTTCCTTCCTCGCAGGTACTATTGACCTTTTTAAAATCAAGACATTGAGATTTGAGTTTGATGTCAAAACTACGAGTGAGAGTATCATCTCTGACAAGTCAGACTTCTGCCCCTGGGCTGGTGATCAATCTGAATTGTGTTGCCAGGCCTTTATCCTATCCATCCTTGATATAGCAAAAACATGAAATGTAGCAAAGATGTAACTATGAGGTAAAAATGTGAAACACTCCTTCATTTTCTGGCACTGGAATGTTGTGGAATCTTGAGTTGTAAGAGAGCATTGTAAAGTATTCTAAAGCAATTGTGCACCTTTCACTCTCTAATACAGATTGTCCTAATGAGCTGAGAATATGCTCCCTTTTTAGTTCAGTCCCCAGGGATTAGGAGGAAGCCAACAGTGCTACCAAAGAGTCTGCACTCTTCTCCAGACCTAGCTAATGCTTGGATTTTCTGCAGTGCACCTTGTTAGGGATTTCAATGGTAGTTAAATGCCATTTATTAAGCACCTACTATATTAATTATTCTATAAACACAATCCCATTTAATTTACGCAACATGTTTACGAGGTAGATGTTTTTACAGGTAGAAAAGCTAAGGTACAGAAGCGGTAAATATCATGTTTCTTTCTTATTACATTTATTAGAGTTGGGATTCCAGCCCAGGTTAGGCTCACTGGAAAGGCAAGGCATTTTCTATCATATTATGTTGTTTGAACAAATTTAGCTTCCAGAAAATTAATGTTTTTTTCCATCCATAATTCTCTTACCTTTTTTTTGATTGAAACAACATGCAACTGTTGCTAATCCCATTTTACTAACAAACACCATATTTTATATTTTTGGTGAAATTTTAAGTCTGAGTGTATATTTTTAAGCAAAGCCTCATTCTTCATTCTTTCCTAGAGCTTAAGCTTATTTAATATATACAATTCAAATCCAGAAACCTAGTGAAACTCAACCTGTGTACACTAACATGTTTAATATTAAACGCTAATTGAGTCCTTTTATTAGTGCTAAGATTACTTGAGTTAGAATGCAGAATGACTTTCAAATCCTGAAATACCAGTGTTATTATTTGTGGTCTGAGTAGAGAGACAAAATTTTCCTGAATATTTCTGAAACATTTTTAAAACTTGTTCACTAAAATTTTGGATGGACTTGGGTTTTGCTATTTGAACATGTTAAACCTATACAAGTGAATTTATATCCAGCTAGGGTACCACTCTGGTTGTATTCCCTGAGATATAAGTCAGCCTCATTCTCAAGGCTTGGTCCATCTGCTTCCTCTACCTGAAAAGCTCATACCCCTAGTTCATTCTGAAGAATATTTATTCCTTCTTCAAGTTCTGCAGAGACATTACTTCCTTGGTAATTCTCCCACCGTTTAGTCCTATCTCTGTTTTCTATTTTATTTGCATCTGATCGTGATTCTGTGTATTTCTGAGTTGTGTGTATTTACTCATTTATATGATAGGTAATCAGCTTGGCACAGTTTGATATTAGCAGAAACTATTACTTCTTCCTCTCTGTATCTAAGAACCAAGCACAGTATATAATGCATAGTAGTTACTAAATAGGTGTACCAATTACAGCTGAACACTCTAAATTTCAGAAAAATGATATTGGTTTAGAAGATTCTGGTGGGTTTCACTAAAGAGAAAAATGTATTTCTCAAGAAAGCAAATTAATGAGCATTCATATTTTGAGGTAGCTGGAATATTGGAGTGATTTTGCAGCCATTCTTTATTAAGGCAAAATCTATTTATTTTGCCTGCTTAATAAGAAAATTATATAGCTTATTATTTTAAGAACTTAGGAAATAGTTACTAAAATTGTGTATGAGTGATAAAACATTCCATCTGAATTGCAGTTTCTCTTGACATAGGCAATATCCTTACCTAGTCATTTAACAAAATGTTTTAACTAGAAAGAGATACTTCTTTTTTTCCTGTAATTGTGTCTTTGTATTCTGCTGAGGTAGAAAACTGTTGGCTAGAGTACTCACAGGAAATATACTGCTTCCTTTGAAATACATGTTCTGAGGGAGATATTGCAGAAGACCCAGTGCTATATAACTCTAGACAAGGGTAGGCAAACTCAGGCCTGTAGCCCAAATCCAGGCCATCAGCTGTTTTTGTACAGCCTATGAGTTAAGAATAAATTAAAAATTTTAAATGTCAAAAAAATAAATAATAATATTTCATGGCATGTGAAAATTATATCAAATTAGAAGTTTAGCATCCATAAATTATGTAGAAACACAGCGATGATCATTCATTTATGTTTTCTGTGGCTGCTGTTGTGCTATACTGGCAGAGCTGAATTGTTTTCATGGAGATAATGTGGCAGACCATACTAAAATGTTTACTTTCTGACCTTTTACAGAGAGTTTTCCCATCTATCCTCTAGAAGAGATGCTTCTTCCATCGCCAATTTATCCTTGGAGAAATACACAATCGATCAACATTTCCAGACTACACTAGCTCGACTGTGCTCAGGACCTTACATAGTTATGTGAGAAATCAATGTGATTCAGTTCTGGAGTTTCTGATAGGTCTAGTTTGTGTCATAAAAATAAACAAAGTTTGAATGTAATCTCCATTCTTGTTTGTCTTGCGTATTGCAATAAATAAAGATGTATGGAAAATGTTGCTTCTATGAGACCAATTAGTATGCCATAGAGATGATAGAAATTTATTAAACTGAAGTATTTTTATTTTCAGTAACTTATTAATTATTCCTAGTTGTCATCCTGCTCTGAGCCCATTAAAACAAAAATATTTTATTACTCCAGGAAAAGGATTGATACAGACTGAAACAAGAAATTCACTGTTTGACTTTGCCTTTCAAAATAGTCTCAGATTTAAGCATCTATGCAGAGTGAAGCTTTTCATTTGCAAAAAATGAGTTTTTACTGAAAGAAAAAGTTTTACAAAACAATCTCATATCTGAACCTTAATGGTAAAAATAGAGCCAAACCTCATTTTTTGTCTTTTTTGCTATTAGCTACTCAAGGAGAAGGGTATATAGGGGAGGAACCCACCCTCTGCGAAATTGGCATTTATTTATAAAAAATTGTGTATTTATTCTTACATATTTAAACTTTAGTCACCCTCAAAGTACTCTTTGATGCAATAATTGATCAAGATGCTTTTTCCACTGCTTAGAACAGTTTTTGAACTAGTCGAGTTTGATGTCTTTTAGTGCTTCTGCTGTTTTTTGTTTCACCTCTTCCACATTAGCAAAATGTTTTCCTTTGAGGACTTATTTCCATCTGGGAAAACAAACAAACAAAAAAGTCACCCAGGGCAAGATATGGGAGGGTGGAGCATGGGAGTCATGCTGTTTTTGGTCAAAAACTGCTGAACACTCAGGCCGTGTAGGCAGGTGCATTGTCATGAGGCATGCTGTCCCTGTAAGTCACTCATCATGGAATGGGCATATGCATTAAAAGAGTCTTCAAAAAAAATTTTACTGAAGCCAAACACAGCCTCTCACAACACCAGCTGGTGCCAAGAGGTTCCTAGAACACTAATCTAGCAGAGGAAGCTTGTACTACAAAGGGCCTGCCCTCCAGATGGTAATTCTAATTTTTTTTTTGAGGTATCCCCTCATACTACAGTTCTGCAAAATGCTGTCATTGAGGAAACTAGGAAATGTGTATAAATAATCTCTTTGAATTATTTCTTGCAAGTTTCTCTTGTGAATCTTCAATTATTTCTCCAAAATTTCAATTAACAATATTCTGAGCCATTAACAGTCATTGCTGATAAACTGTTTCCACAAAGCAGTTAAAAAAAAAAAAGGTTTCAGAGTGTTAGAAACTCCCAAGATTGTGGACTTAGGTAGTTTCTACCATCATCAGTAGAAAGTGCCCGCACAGTTACCCAGGGTCAGTTTTTTCCTTAGCAGGTACCAGTGCAAGGTACTCGGTATACAGGCTCAGATTAATCTGGAAGAGACACGTAATGAGACCAGAAAGAGCCAGAGGTGTGCTTCTTCTCTGAAAACTGGCAAAGCTGCTCTCCTCAATCTTCTCTAAACTCAGATCTTTGTCAAAATAAAGGGGAACTTGAAAGAATTCAGTTTTACAATGTTAAGGTAAGTATTTGCATATCTGACTCATAGTTAATGTGTTTCAACCTTACTAAAATAATTCCACCAAACTGGATGTATTTGAATATAGAGCTACATGCGTGATGAGGAAGCTAGTAAATCTGAATAGGTCAGTTTTCTCACCCCCCTCCCCCCAACTACCCGCAAGCATCTGCTTCAGAGCATCTTAGGCAATCTGCTTTTTCCCTTTAGAAGTTTAGAATGACCATGTCCTTGAAGACTAGGAGACAAATGGTTGGTGAAGAGGAGGAGATAAATAGTTGAAGAGAAGGAGAGGAATGTTTAAAGTCCAGAAAATCTTCTTCCCACAAATTACTTAAGCTCAACTGAGAGAAATGCACCCCCTTAGTCATAAATTAGACTGACAATCTGTGTATTGCAAGTAACCAGTGCGAACTGTTGGCAGTAGAGCTGTGGCTGGATTAGCAAAGTTCAATTTTGAACAGTCTTGGAAATCTAACTTAAATTCAAGGGGCACTTTCTGGATCTGTGTAATATAATTTTTGACTGAGATTTCTTTTTCACTGTCTCAAGAGAATCTAGAAGTCTTTATTAACTGCTCTTAAATAATGTAATAAGAGCTTTACTCTTTTTTCAGTATTTATAAGATAAACCTGAATTTTCAACTAGTAGAAGCAATGTCTAGTCAAATGCTTCCTAGTCTTTCTTCTTTTGTTATGTCCCCTTTTGACTTCATATGTTAAGCTATTATTTTCTCCATTTATAATCTCCAGTGCCACACATTGTTGAGTATGCAATAAAAATATTGAATAGTAATTGTCCAATGTTTTGTTAGGCTTTTAAAAAGTTCCTGGGCCCAGTTTTTGGAGCTTCATTACTACTTTTTTTGAATTCCTTGAATTCTGGGAATCGCAGGATTTTCAGAACTGCTGTTGCACTAGACGTTTTCTTCCCTAACAATTCCTGAGTCACCCTCATTAGCACAGCTAAAGTGACGTGAGAGTCACATCTAAGAATTGCAGCATTTCTCCAAAGAAGACGTACTTTATGGACAGATACTCACTTATTCATGGCTTGAGCTTCTCAGGAAGTCTTTCTCCTAGTCACCATCACAGCTTCATCCAGAGTGAGACACAGGCCCAAGTAAGATTCCTTTATGCTAACATTGTGCTGTAGCCAGCTGGCCTGTGGGCAGGTTCACAGAGGTCTTCTTGGAGCTTGATCGTGGCTCATGACTCAGATATCTGCATTTAGTATTGTTCTCCTGGGCCTTTAGACAAACAAACATTGTTAAGTACCTGCTGTTACAACTCATGAGAAATGACAGCTTTAAGAATATGGCTGCAACAATTAGATTTAAATTACCTTTAAAATTCCAAACATGTGTAGGCATTATAATAAGCATTACAGAGACCTCCAAGATGAGACAGGTAGATTCTCTTTCTGATCTCCTACAGTCCAATATATCATCTTTAAGTCATATATTATAGTGTACATATTTTCATATTTATTTTGTCTTTTGACCTGCACACTGACCCTATGGGATTATCAGTAAAGTTCTGATGATCCTATTTATAAATGAGAAAACTGTTCTAGAGCTGTGACTTGCCTAAAATTGTAACAGGAACTAACAAGTGGGCAATGCTCAGTCCTGAAGCCATTGTCTTCAGACAACTACCCAGCCCATTGTTTTTTCTCCAAACCCATGTCTCAGTTAACATGGTCCAACCCGATCTGCAGTTTTAAAGGAAGGGTATCATAGTCTTTTATCCCCCTTTGGTTTTGTTTTAGTTTATTGTATTTTATCAAGTAGTACGTGCTTGGTGTGAACAGTACCTGAAAGTTCTGATGCCAAGAATTTTCACATACAGCATCCCAGAAAAATCCATACTTAATGATTTAGACCTGTTTTATCTCTAAAAGCCTTCATGGGTTTGTTCAGCTGCTAGCAATGCTTCTCATAATTAATTGAATAGTGGTAATAAGTATTTGATTGAATCATCAAAAGGATGGACTATTTATTATTCTTAATGGGGAAGTATGTTCTTGATCTCATGTTTACCTTCTCTCTTGTTATCTTTCAAAAATGTTTATTAATTATCTTATGGAAATTCTTACTGCCACATGTTTCCATGACAAATCAAACCAAACCAAACTGAAAAAAAACCAAAAACCAAAAAATAAAAAACCACACACATAATACTCTGCATTCATATTGAACTACATTAAGATACTTCAATGAAGTTGCACTGTTAAGCAATTATCATTAATTGAGTCAGTGTGGTGTTTTGAGGGATAAAATGAGAAATGTAAATAAATGCAAATAATTGAAAATGGGCTGGAGATACAGAGATTTCCCTCTATATATAATAGATTCCTTTTGTATTTAGTAGAATTTCTTACAAAATTCAAATAGCTTGTTTTATAAGAAGTTGTTATACCCACACATAGAAACATGAGTAGATAGTAAATAGTGCCTACTCCTAAAAACAGTTCAAAACATGAGAAGAATAAATGTAATTCAAGTTTTTCCAACCAGTGGCCCATAGGCCACATGTGGCCCAGGATGGCTTTGAATTTGGCCCAAAACAAATTTGTAAACTTTCTTAAAAACTTATGAGAGTTTTCTGAGACTGTTTTTTTTTTTTTTTGCTCATCAGCTATCATTAATATTAGTGTATTTTATATGTGGCCCAAGACAATTCTTCTTCCAATGTGGCCCATGGAAGACCAAGATTGGACATCCCTGATGTAATTGGTTGAACTGTAGAACAAAAGGTACAATGACAGATTAGTCAATGAATGGTTTAAGTAGTGAGAACTGGGAAGTTGCTCTTCTGAAGTAGAAAAATTTAAAGGATAATGTAGATAGAAGAACAGAAAATAAAGAGAGAAGACATAAAGTGTATAGAAATGAATAAAATAGAATGGGGAAATTAAAAGAGAAGTTATAACAAACTTACAACACTTCCTCTTGACATCACTGTCTCTGAAAGAAAGAGGACATTGATGCATAATTTCATATATTTAGATAAAAAGTAGAGTGAGGTCAAAGATTAAGACATTTTGCAGATATCTTAAACATCTGTATCATTTAATTTTTTACTTTGGCCACATAGACTTTTGGTGTATTTTTACATTTTTCTTCTATTTTTATTTATGCAGAAAAGGTTTCTTTTAAGTAATGGAGATTCTATGGCATGTCCCATAAACTAACTACATTTCTTTGATAAAATGAAACTTTTATAGCTCTCCAGAGATAATGCTATTCTTTCTAATGCTATTTTCAAAGTCCTTTTATATTTGTTAGCTGCAAATGGATGATGTTGTTTTCTAAAAAGCAAGATGAATTTGCTATTCAACATAACTGCGTTCTTTTACTAAACTAAAGAGAAAATATTTGTAGTTGATGATAAATGTGTTTGAACTATTACCTTAGGATAACTGGTTTAAATATTTAAATCTCAAAATTACTACATAAGGCAGCTAACAAATAAAAGATCTTCTTCTCCTCTACAAAAGCAAAGAAGTATTATTTTTTCCTTCAGTGACCCTGGACACTAGCCTGGGTAACTTTTATATATAAGTCACAAACCTGATACAACCAAATTAACAGGTAGTTGAATTTCGACCATACTGTTTAATCTATTGTTAAATAAATTTGCTGCAAATTTATTTCATACATTTGTTAAATAAATTTGTAGAAAATTCAGAATCCATGTTGGGATACGTCAACTCGTTATACGATTTATTATTTTCCGAATACCTCTCTTATGTCATTGCACAATGGCTTCCTTTCACAGTTTAACAGAATACTCCACTCTTCACAATTGTTTTAACTTTGATGATTTGATCTTTCTCCTTTTCTTCTCTCATTTATCTTTGCTTCTTACTTTTTTAAATTCTCAGCTGTTTTCAAGTCATCAAGTCATCATGTACTACATCTTTTAAAATGGCATGAAAATATGGTATTTTTTGTTAGACTTTGGGTTTTATCCTTATTCCATTCAAGATTTTATTTTTCTTAAAGTTAACATAATGTTTTATTTTTTTAATTTTTTTAAATTCATTTTTATTGTTAGACTTATTGGGGTGACATCTGTTAGCAAGGATTACATAGGTTTCAGGCATACACTTCTACAGTGCATTGTCAACCTGTTGTATAATAAGTTCACCACCTAATGTGACTTCTCTTTCCATCAACTTATATTTAGCTTCCCCTCCTCCTCTCCCACCCCCTCCCCTTTCTCCCCTCCCTAACCCACTCGTCCCCAAATAAACATTGAACTATTGATTGTGTCCATGGGTTGTTTGTTTGTTTGTTCATTTCTTTCTCTTCATTGCTTTCAGTTTTATATTCCGTATATGAGTGAAGTCATACAGTTCCTTGTTTTTTCTGTCTGGCTTATTTCACTAAGCATGATGATCTCCAGGTCCATCCATTGTGTTGCAAATGGCAATATTTCATCTTTTCTTACAGCTGAGTAATATTCCATTGTGTATATGTACCACAGCTTCTTTATCCAGTCATCTGTCACAGGGCACTTTGGTCGTTTCCATGTTTTGGCCACAGTGAACAGAGCTGCAATGAACATTGGGGTACATAAGTCTTTGCGGACAAAGGTTTTCAAATTCTTTGGGTAGATCCCCAGAAGGGGGATTGCTGGGTCACATGGTAGCTCCATTCCCAATTTTCTGAGGAACCTCCACACTGCCTTCCACAGTGGTTGTACCAGTTTGCACTCCCACCAGCAGTGTACCAGAGTTCCTTTTTCTCCACATCCTCTCCAGCACTTGTTATTCCTTGTCTTGTTGATAACAGCCATTCTCA
>PVJL010014633.1:0-27376 GCA_004026885.1 Lyroderma lyra
TCCCTGCATACTACCATATTACTTTAATTATATCTTTGTAATAGTCTTAATAGCAGTGGACAAGTCATCCCTTTCATACCTATTCAGAGTTTCTGGGCTATATTTTGCCCTCCCCCCTTTAAAATTATGTTCCTGTTCCTCTCATTAATCTAATCAGTTTTCAGATTTGCTCTGTTGAGCTACCATTGAAAATTTACTTTGCCGCCTATACTCAGGCTTTCAGTAAAGTCCTAATTCTCCTTTTCTGTCAGCATTACCATCCAGTCCTCTATAGCTGTTTCCACGCTTACCCCTATCCAGATGATTACCTCCAGCTGCATTCCTACATCTGCTTCATTTCTCCACATGCCTTTCTAAAATGTCCAGACTTATTCTTATTGAAGTAGCAGACTGGTCTGTTGGACTCCAGTAGTGATTTCTAGTTGACTCTTGGGCTATGATCTTGCCCAGGGCACTCTGAGAGTCATAAGAGGGCTGGCCTTGCTTCTGGTGCCATGGTCATGTTTAGAGGCTGCAGGAAGCCCTGGAAAAGACTAGAGGCAAATTGAAACCACATTTGGGCTCCTGGTTCTCGTTGGTACATTTGGGGTCACCCCTTTAGGGTTAGGGATGATGTAAGAACGCAGCAGGCCCCTTTCACGTGGCTCTAACGTGGAGAGCCCCTAAGCACCAGGAGATGGTTGTTAAGGGTAGCATAAGCATTATTGCAGGGACTAATCCCAGGGACCACTAGAAAGGGTTTTGAGAGTGACCTTGGCGGAGTCCTGGTGGGGGGGCCTCTGGAAAGTGCTCTGGAGGCTGATGTCTGGGATTATGCCAGAGGTCCAGGATACAGTGTTGCATTTTCAAGTGAGATGCCAGTTGCCTCACTGCCAGGGAAAGATGTTTATCAAACAGGATTTCTTCTATCTTTGAGGGCCTTCCTCTGATGTTTTCTTCCAACTAATCGCCTCATTCCTCTCTCCCCTCTGACCCTGACTCTCTTCCAGGCAGGCCATCCTGCTTGTAATGCACATGACATGCTTTGCATGCCTTTTCGCATATCATGTTCTTCATATCCTCCATGTTCTTCATGTCTTCCTTCGCCAAATCCAGTTTCTCTTCAAAATGATGTTCAGACCTTCCTTCACCCACAGGACTTCCTCCAGCTTACTCTTTCTCAGCCCCAGCGCTTTTGTTCACTTGCCTTTTCATGGCTCTTCAGCTTCTGTTCATTTGCATTTCCTTATATGTGTTCATGCTCTCTTAAATCTTCTTGGGACTTCTCTTGTCTATCTGGCCTGTCATTAATTACATTGTTTCTCAAGGACAAGGATTCTATCTGTCTTGCTGTTTAACTGTCCCTAGTACAGACCAGTGCTCAGCACACTGGATCAAACAACAGAGAGTGGGATTGGCTGGGTCCAGATCAAGGTTTATCACTTGCTGTGTGACCTTGAACAAGTTACATAACCTTCCTGGACTTCAGTTGTCTTATTTATAAAATGCGAATGATAATAGTACTTACTTCCTAGGGTTATTGACTTTGCAGAATGTCTCAGATGTGGTAAGCACTCAGTAAATGCCACCAGTCACTGTTAATACTAACGTCAGAGTATTATAAACCATGCCAAAACATGTGACCTGAATTGCCACATACAAACTTTACTGTTCATGATGCTGTCATTTTAAATCAGTTACTTGCTGGCATCAGAAAAATAGTCTTTTCTGAGTGAAGTGCTGATGATTACTCCTGTGCCACTCATTCTTTCCCTCATTCTTTGAGAGGCATGTCCATGAGATCCAGTGGGACACCTAGAGATGTCGGTCAAGCAGACTGCTCTGTGAGTAATTACCTCTGGAGACCAGAGTCCTTTCTCTGATGACACGGTGCTAATGGGCCAGGTTTCCCGACTGCATTTCTTCCTCAGGGGCTTAAGGATTCAGTGTAGAATGAGTTCTGTTGTTCGGGCATGGAAAACCCTATGGTACAGTCACTGATTTCCTGGAGCATGTCCCTGGTAATCCCACACGTCTCACCCCCACTTGCCCTTCCACTCAACGTGACATGGCCCCATGGATTGGAAGTTCTTTCTTCCATCGCTTTTCTATTTACCTAGTCCTTAGAGGAATGTGCTCCATAAAAGGTAAGAGGTGTTTAGCTCGCATTTTTTCTTCTGACCTGAGAACTCTGGCCTTTAAGAAGGATTATTCAGCAAGGAATAGCTGAATAATTAGTTTAGTTTGTACACTGGTTTCTTTGGAGAAGAGTGCTGCTTTATGTTTTTAGTTTCTTTTCTACACTTGATCTTAGCCGAGAAGCAATTAGTTTCTTTTCTAGTTTAAGAAAAGGTCCTTTTTCTGAATCTGGTTTAGACAGTACTGGTTACCCACACATTGCAGAAATTCTTCTCTCCTCACTGCTTGACTGTCACCATGCCCATTTCTCCTGTTTTCTCTCGTCTCCTTTCCGAAGCCTCAGAAGTACCTCTTCTCTTGGTTCTGTGCCCCACCTTGTTCTAATCTGTACTTGTTAGTTAACCGAGGATGGTGGTGACATTGCTGTCATCTCTTTATGGGGCAAGAAGCAATCTGGATGCTTCCTCTTGTGCACACTTTAGTTTCTATCCATCAACATTGCCTTCCATCATACTTACTGTTAAGTGATTAGAAATGGAAAAGAGGTCATTTTGACTGTTTATCTGGAGGGATAAGGAAAATGACTGTTTTTACCTCTGGATTTTGTTTTGGGCCTTTCCTCCTGATACTTGGTCTGTTTTTGGGACTCCAGCATCTGCCCACCCATTCTTATGGAAAGCCTTAAAGGAACTTTTCTGTTTCAGTTACTAATCTTCCCCTTGGTGCTTTCTTTTTTAACTTCATTACTGTAGGCAATTCATTTGGCAGTCATTGTACCAGATATTTATAATGTATGTCTGAGAATAATGGTAAAGAAAAAGAGACCTCTTTTATTTTTTTTTGCGGGGGGGGGGGGTGGTAGTTCTCTGTCTGGGAATCGAACCTAGGCCGCGCTGTTGAGAGCGCTGAAGCCTAGCCACTACACCACCAGGGAATCCCACATGAGACCTCATTCTGTATCAGAAAATACTGCCTTTTGCTTAAAAATTTATTTGGACAGTGTTTAAATGTTCACTTTATTTTCTAAAGACAGGAAATTTATTTCTACAGATTTTCTCTCAGCCTCTTAAAATTTGCCATTGTTATGGCATTAACAGCTATATATATATTTGAAACAGCATTTACAGAAGTCACTTAATGTAACTTGAATTTTTCCATTCATTAGTTCATGCGTATTTTTTCCTTTTGGAATACATATTTTTGAGTCTGTTAGATAGGGAATAAAGGTATGTTTGATTTGTCATTGTCATATAAGTTCACTGTTTCTTTTCTAGCAATGAATCTTTTTTCTTTTTTGTGCAGTAGTAGAAAATAAAATCCAAGCAAGGATAGACCAGATCTTCAGCCATCTAGAACATCTGGAGATTTTGTCCAGCAAGGAGCCCCATAACAAAAGACAGAATGCCAAACTGTGAGTGCTCTGTCACCCCAGGCTCCCAGACAGGCCTTTCTCCTCAGAGAGGCTATCAAATAGTGTGAAAATCCATTTACACATTGAAAGAATGAGACTGTGCAAAGATAAAGTTTCAGTAAAGGGCACAATTCTATTTGAGTGATACTCTCAAAATAAAAAGTCTCTGGGGTTAGTGACTCAGCAGTCTTGTGTGTCTTTATCTCAGTGGTATCATTTTGAAATTCTGCCTCCAGTACTGTTTTCTTACCCAATCCATGGCGCTTGAAGCCTAAATGCTGCCAGGGCATTAACTCTGCTCTTTGGTTTCCACTACATTCTTGGTTGAAATGAATCTTGCTTTTAATCAAGTTCAGTCAGTCTATTTTTAATAAATACTGGTCCAATGTTTGATACTTCTCACCCCCATAAAATTAAAATAAAATCACTCTCATCACCTCTACCCCAGCTCCTGTCCCAGAAGTTTTATGAAACTTTGTTGTTGTTTTACTCCAAAGATGCCCTGGACATCTTCCAGGAGAGCTATATAATCCATAAAAGGTCAGGAATTGGTCATTGAGCCTGCTTCCTGTCACCTGTTCCTGTCATGCATCCTGAAATAGAGACCAGCAAGTATTTAATAAAGCTGCTAGAATCTTGTGTGCTACAGCCCTACTTTAACGACAAGCTATTTCTTCATTTTCAACATCATTGATCAAAATCAGATTATTGGGGGTGGGGAGATAGCATGGAGTGGTATGGGGAGAAGTAAGGAAATATGTTCTTTCTTGAATACAAAGCCAGGTGACTTCAAATTGTGATGCCCTAGGTTCCTGGAATGTAATCTCTATCAATTCTAGTCATGTTGACGAGTTAAAATACGATGCCCAGCACCTGCATACTACACTCAAGAAACTAATGGCATCGATGATACACAAGGGAGCCACAGGAGAGAGAGCGAGAGGAGCTCCCATCTCTGACCTTCACTACCAACGTAAGACAGGTGCCTGGATGTAGGGGTGGAGGGTGTGTGCGTGCAGGTCTTTGACACCTTGTTTGAGCTGGAGCTCAGGTCTCTGAGCTTTTTCAGGGAGCATCTGAGGCTGATTTATGAGAAGGAAACCAATTGGAAATGGCAGTGGACTTGTTCATGACCACTGAGACTACACCCAGACAAGGAATCAATCTTTTTCTAACACAAACCTGAAGAGGAAGCAATTAACTTGAGGGAATGGCAGAGGTGAAAATTACCTGGATTGAGAGGTCCGATGCAGAGACATTGCATTTGACATGGTGGAATTGTTTTTTTCTGATCAAGTAGAGACCGATGATTAGAACTTAGACCATTTGTAGTGAAGGCAGCATTTCAAAGCTGTCTTCAGGCAATTGCCATTATGCTGTGTGTGTGTGTGTGTGAGTGGAGGGGGGGTTCCAGTGTCAGATGCATTAAAATGTTTTTGTCCCAAGTCTGACCAGCAGTTTGGAGGAATTCGTTTTAGATGGATTGCTTGACTTGAGCTTGTTTGAAAGTGCCCTATAGGTTTGTATGTTGAATTCTGTAGAACACCATTGTCCCTGTCCTTTGGTCTCAATAGGATCATTTCCTGCATGTGACTTTAGAATGTACTGGCCTTTTTGGTGTCCTGCATA
This sequence comes from Lyroderma lyra, assembly GCA_004026885.1. Taxonomy (NCBI): domain Eukaryota; kingdom Metazoa; phylum Chordata; class Mammalia; order Chiroptera; family Megadermatidae; genus Lyroderma; species Lyroderma lyra. Next base: position 5,159 of record PVJL010014633.1, read on the forward strand.
ATATATCCTAGCAAATAAGGTGGGTTTTGGGGAGAGGAGTTTGTATTTTGGTGTTTTTATAGAGATGTTCATTTTCTAAAGAGGTCTTAGCTTTCTAAGAATACCATCAAAATTGAAATCAGTTCCCACTTTGCAGGTGTTTCACTCTCTTTGCTGTGTCTACACTTTCACCAGATGTTTCAGAATATGCCTTTGTAGTTTCTATTTCTCTAGAGTAAGCAGTCAAGTGACAATGATCAACATTTTAAAAGTGTGATGAAGATGTGTTGGTAGTATAATGGTAAGCATAGCCAACTTCCCAAAGCATAGTGAACTATATGACACACTAAAAGATGTATGAGCTTCTGATAGTTATAGTATTGGTTATTCAGGCCTTTTTTAGACCAGAGATGATAGCGCCAAATTATTTTGTGCCTTACCAGCCTGGTGTGATGTGCATACAGTGAGCCCTTAATAAAAATTGACTTGCTGAATGAACTTCTTCCTCATTATTCTGTGATGTGGAGTTATCATACATTTTTGTGAGTGAGAATGGCCCATCGGCTGCCATACCTGTTCAGGTGGAAGGGTAAGAAAGATTTCTATATAAAGACATTCAATAAGTGCTTACCAAATAAATGAATGAAGTCTCTGATTCATGCAAACACTGGAGTCTTTTGAGCCAGTGAGCATTAGCTGTATGCAGAACAGCATTTGAGGTGCTGAGAATAAAGCTTGTGAAAAAATTATGACTCCTTCCTGTGAGAAACACCTGTGTTAGCAAGGGGAATTGAAAATGTGTGCATGAAAATGATTTTGAACTTGAGCAGCGAAGAAAAGATGGTTTGTGATGTCTTTGTGATGAAGAAAAGTGGTAAAAAATGGCCCTGGTTGGCAAAAGAATTGGTGATTGTCAGGAGGTGGGAAAAAGAGCAGTGTTATGACTGGTCATAATTTGTTTCTGTGTACAGTCCACTTCAGTGTAAATTAGAGCCTAGGATTGGTTGTGGTATTTCTCCTGACATGATGGTTAAGAGAGCAGGTACATTCAGTTTGGGGATCCATACCCTGCCAGACTTTGTAACCACTTTATGAGATCTTGGACTCTTTATTCCACCTATCTGGGGTTCAGTTTCTTCATCTTTGAGCTATTACTTCATAATATAGTATTTACCTCATAAAGTTAGAATGAGGGACAAGTGAGCTTAGATAATGAGCGTGCTAAGTGGAAAGTACTTGGTCTTTCTCTCCCTTTTTGTAGAGACTTTTCTTGCCTGCTCAGGAAAACAGTCCCATCTGAATACTATAGGTATTAGGCCTTCAACAGAAAGCAGAATTTCTTCTATCCTTAGTTTCAGTCTAATTGGAGGGATAAGTTATGGATAAAATAGCCAAAGCACAAAAGCAATCATTTATTATAGTACTGTGTTAAGGGGAAGCCAAGTAAAGGAACCTTTGGAACAAGCTGAGTTAGTGAGTAGGCAGAAGGCCTTTCAGGGAGGTCCAGTGAGGTCTTGAAGGAACAGTTTGTCCTGAGTGGGTGTAATGATACAGAGGCAGGAATCAACAAGACTCATATGGTGGAACTCGTTTGGAGAGTAGCAGTCTGAGGAAAGTGAGCAGAGGCCATCCCAGATCTCTGCTTTGCTTTTGCTTCTTTTCAAGTTCCTCTGATTGTTGTTCCTTTCCCTCTGGCTCTTCTTCTGGGTTGGCCTTGGCAAAAGGCAAAACAGTTAGACCCGATGAGACCATAGGAGCTGACCAGCAAGCAGAGTTAATCAAGTGCCTGCATTTCTTACACAGGACTCTGACACTACCTGGGGGACAGGGAGAAGGCCTCTTGTTTTGGCCTCATCCAACAGTTTGGTACCTGCTTTACATTTCTATTACCTATCCCCAAATTGTGACATTCTGATGGTGAGACAGAGCCCTTGAGTTTGGCCTGAGAATTTTGAGTCCCAAAGGAACCCAGTTTCCTTTGCCGGTAGGTGTTCCCTGTGCTTGCAACGAATCATAATGTGACAGACATCTTTTGATGTCCAGGTCTTTTTTCCATTTACTCAACTTAACTAGAAAGTGACTGGTGTTCTGAGAGGAACCAATAATAGAGGAAGGAATTCTATTATAGAATCCACTGTCATAAGAAGGAAGACTGGCTGAACTTAGGCACCTCTCAGGTATTTTCCCATTAGGCCTCTTCTGTGGACTGCCTTATAACAAGATGTTGTGGATACAAAGTGAACCCCCAGGGGTGGGGCCTTAGGGTCGCCTTGGTGGATTAGCGGGTCACTACTAGAGCACATGGTGCTGCACCCTGGGGACTCTTTACTCTCTCTTGAGTCCCAGGTATTGCTAGAAGCCCAACCGATTGGCTGAGACGTCAACCCCCTGTAAGTGGTTTACAGAGACATTTCAGAGACTCTGACATCAGTCATGATGTTTTAGCCTCAGCTCTTTTCCTGTATCAACACTGATGGATAATGGAGTGTGGGCTGTGCTTATTATCAGGGTGTGGTTCCCTGTGCGTGAAGCACTCCCAGCCACTGAGCTATGAGAAACAGTCAGTAGGGAGCATGAGCTTTATCTTAGTTTTTGTTGGACCACATTGAGCCTGTCAAGCTCCATAGGAGGTTAGTACATTTTTGCCACCTTTACCAGGGACAAGGTCTGGTGAGCCACAAGTGAGCCTTCCTGCTGACAGCTGCAGTGCTTCAGATGGCCTAAAGTGTGGACTCTGACAGCTTTACAGCTGCCCCGTTTCAGAACAGCCACCTGCAGGAATCTAAACTAATACATGGTGATTAATTTGCCCTTTCTGTAGAAAACTGCTGCCCTCCTTCCCATATCTCAGAAAAAGAGGTAAAACCCTTCTAGGACAGGACTTACTGTATCACACCAACATTGACCAATAGCCTATCGTTAAAGCAAATGTTAGCTTCCTACCGTAGCCCACTGTCACTGAGGAGAGCAAGCAGCTCCTGCCCCTACAGGGTCACCAGAAGCTGGCTGGGAAGCCTGGTGAAGCACTTGTGAGGTTTCCAATCCGGTTTCCTCTGCACACCCACTGCAACCTGTCTTCTGTCATTTGATTCCCCATACCTGCCTCCCACCCCACCTGTCGAAATGTTTGGCTTTAACCATTTGAAAGGAACATGGGAGAAAGCATGTGGGTCCTGATTTGGGGAAATTCATGAAAATAAATACATTTTTTGAAATTAATGGTAATTTTCAGAAGCTTAGTACTTGAACTTTAAATGGTGAGGAAATGACCTGCGCTTTTAGAGGTAAGGAGAATATTGAGTGATTTACCATCACTGTGTGGTCTCCTCTGGCCGTGATCAAGTTTGACTTGAGAACTCTCTTGGTGAGGCTTTTTGGTCACTGTCTGGGCAGAACGTGGGTTTGAATTCCTGTCTGTGGCACCTCGTGTGGTTTTCACTTCTCTTGTCTCTTCTTGGTTGCTTGTTAATGCATTGTTCATCTCAGAAATGGCTGTGGAGCATTAGGTTAGGTGTCATCTGTACAAATGCAGTTGGTAATGTGTGTCGATGTAACTCAGGGTCTGCCCAGCATTCATTTATATTTGTTATTTCGTAAGAAATTGAATGTACTTAAGAATTAAAACAAGAAGGCAGAGAAGAAGGGCAGGCTGGGAGTTTAGGAATAAAACCCCCTTTTGTTTTTAGTGGTGGGTGGTGACATTGAAATCAGGGGTTTTAGGTCTTTGTGTTGCTGTCAATTAGTTGTGTTTCTGTCGTTGCATTTTGGGCCACTTCAAACCCTCTTGTAAACATGGACACAGGTCATCCCACATGTTGTACTCAGCACAATCCCTGAGACTTATATTCTACAAACTAGAGCATAAATCAGATTTGGAGCTAGGGAACAGAGACAAAGTTTTTTTGATGTTGCCTTTTTTAATATAAAATATTCTAATTTAAAAATTTTTGTTGTAGTGTCATGTACACACAGGAGCTACAGATCTTATTGTCATGGAATCTTGATAGATGCATACCCCTTTGTAACTTACCTGCTATCCAGACAGACCTTTGTTGTCACCCCTGACAGATTCTTGTGCCCCTTCTCAGTCTATCCTTTCCCCCCTGACAACCACTGTTCTCATTTATTTCACCATGAATTAGTTTTGCCTGTTATCAAACTTATATAAATGTATTCATATTGCTATTTTGTGTGTGACAGCTTCCTCTCAAGAATGTTTTCCAGGGCCATTCCTATTGTTATATGTTGGTAATTAGGTCCTTTTTATTGCTGAGCAGTAACCCATTGTCAGATACTCGTGTATCATGAAGTATTTATCCATTCTCTGGTGATACACACCTGGATTGTTTCTAGTTTTTGGATATTCTGTTTTCTTCTAAAAGCTTTTTATTGTTTTTGCTTTTATGTTTAGTTGTATAATCCACCTCAAATTAATTTTGTATAGATATGAATTGAGGATTTTTTTATACACATGCATATATGATATATATGAGACAGTGTGTATGATACATACATGTGATTTTTATTATATAGCCTGTTGTTCTAGCACGTTTGTGGAAAAGACTTTTCTTTCCTCCTTACATTGCTCTAGTACCTTGATCAAAAGTTATTTGCCATATGGCAGTGATATATTTCTGATTGATGCTGCTTTTTACATGCTTTAGGTATGACCAAGAGACTGTCGGTGAAGTCCCATCTCATATTGACACTCACCCACCTGTGGAAAATGAGTTCTTTCTCTCCTTATCTGCCCTAGGGGACTCAGAAGAAGATCCTTGACATTGCCAACATTCTGGACTTGTCCAACACAGGGATGTGGCTCATTGACAAGCAGGCTTTCCAGGACGAGTACTTCATGATCGGTGGCATGCTCCTCACCTGTGTGGTCATGTTCCTCGTGGTGCAGTACCTGACATGAGCCAGCCAAGCCCAGCAGTTGAACAGCATTCCCACTGCATGAGAATGTGTGTGAGTGTGTATGCATGACAGAGAGGGGTGCCCAGAGGCTCCCATTTGAAATGTATGTCCATCATAACCTGAAGACTGTTACCGGAAAATGGGGTGTCCTTGTCGACATGACGTCCAGGTTCTTGGTATCTTGAGCAAAGAATTGAACGAGACACACACAAAAGTAAAGTGGTGAAACAAAGAGATAGTTTATTGAGGGGAAAGTACACTTCAAAGAGGTAGGAGTGGGCTCGAGCAAAGAAAGTGGCTTGGGAGCCCCGATGAACGAGGCTTTGGGGCTTTTATTCTAAGTCTTCAGGGGAGACACCTCTGGGTGTGGGGTCTCTTGATTGACAAGTCTAATTGATAGGCCTGTGACATCACCTTTCTTTTATTGTTCTTGTCTCCTTTCCAAATTCAGTTACCTCCTGTGATTGTCTTATCTTGGGGCAGGGATTATTAGTGAGAGGGTGGTATCAGGGCAGTGGCGACCATTCCAGCAGGGCAAGTCTCATTGGGAGAGGTCCTGAGATCCCCTCTATTCTACCTGCCTTCCTCACATTTCTTTGAGAGACGCGATCCCCACAAATCTCTATGGGAAGCTGAGGGGCTGAAGGTCTCCTCTTCTGTATCTGCTTCCTGCTGAGGATGGTCGTTGTCCCTACCTATTGGGGATCCACGGAGCTCTCACCCTGTCTGATCTAAAAGGGGGAAGGGGGTCTCGAGATCCGCCATGTTGACTCCTTTGGTCGAGATGGGCTGGAAGCCTTGCCAGGTGACATATATCTGCATTGCAAAGGCCCCTAGATAAGGAGAATCAGACCCAGTTAGTGAGTTCAAAAGTTTTGACCCGAGATGTAGACTTCAAAGCTATCACTGTCGGTGGCTACGTGACAGAAGATTTGTTTAGCCCTTTGGAGTCTGTATCCTGCTGATTTTGGTCTCCATGACCACCCAGGTGTGACCGTTTATCCAGGAATGGCCTGGAGATGATACAATTAAGAAACAGCTTCACAGTTGCAAGGATGATTAGCTAAAAAATCTAGCATACCCAGCTAAATCCAATTTTATTATTACATATCACAAATTTTAGGATGGCTAACCAGGGCTAGAGACAGACATTTTGGAAATACACAAGTTACGAGTTCTCTGAATGATTAGCTCAAACCGGGGCAAAGGACATCCGGGAGGCATGGGGTAAAAGCCTGTTGTTTTAAGCTTTAGGGGGATTGTCTAAAGCAGAGGGCAAGGTGGAGACATTCTAGGATTCAAGTGAGGAGCAATTGGCTGTTTAAACTAGAGTTAAAGGAAGACTGATTGGGAGGGTATTAAAGCTGCGGCCTAAAAACGTGAGACTTGAGCGCCAAAGAACTAGAACAGGAGTTTGTAGTGAAGTGGGGGGATGGCTGCTCTGGCCCACATCAAGAGCACTCGGAAGAAATTGTGACCTGTGACCTAGTGGGGTTTCAAACTGGCTCTGTTCCCGGTGATACCCTGGACTGGAAGCTAGTGCTCCCACGATTCACCGTGCTTAGGAAATGAAAGAAGTACCTGCTCCCTGAGAGGGAAGGGAAAGGCAAAGACTGGCTGTGGTGGGTTTGTGCACGTGGCTGACGCACGCCCCATGGAGGGGTCACCGTGAGCCTTACGGGCGGGACTCTCCATGCTCCTCTGTCATCACTTGGCCTTTCTGGCCCTAATGGGGACCTGGCTGGAGCAGAAGCGAAGAGGAGGAAGGAAAGATGTCTCCTTTTCTTGTGCCTATCAGAATAGATGGACTCCCAGCTCTTGCTACGTGCCAGCTCCTCCACTCCCAAAATGACATGCACATGACCGACTGCTAATACTTGTCACCCTGCCCAGAAGCAACTGCCCAGAGGAAACGGGGGCATTGATGCTGCTGCTGACGAGTAAGGTTTTCCACGTTATACTTGGGTGTTTCTCCTTTCTACGCGAGACCACTGTTATTTTCTGGGCATGTTCAGTCCTGAGACTGAAAACTATAGTCACTGATTTTTTGAGGGGTAGTTAATAGAATGGTCGCCTTTTAAGGTTCTAAGACTGCATCATGGCACCCTTTGCCCTTTAGACAGTAGCTGTGAGCCAAGGTTAGTGATTTGTCAAGTATAGTCTCATGTCTAGTTTTAGCATCTCTAATTCTTTGGCCCTCTTCCCTTTCTTGCAGTATATTACAACTGCCAGCGAAGCCCCCATTCTGCCCCACCGGTGTGGGTAGATGCCACCCTGAACCTGTCCCTGATGTCCTTGTGAGAATTTTTCAGTGACCAGGACCTTTCCTCTTCTCTGACCAATCCTGGATTAAGGCTGTATCGCTTCCTGGTATCGTGGATTTTATTGTAAAGCCAGTCTGTCTTTTGTGATCAGTTGCTGAAAGTACCACAAAAACCTGCTTAGGATATTTTTTCATCTGCCACAGGCCCTACCAGCTCTAGGCTCAGTAGCCTTGTGGTAAGACCTAAAATAGCACTCAAAATTTCCTAGAAAAACTGGCAACCCAGTCAGTGTTCATCCCACCTTTAATTGTCTTGCCCCACCTACTTTCTGTCTTTCTTTCTTGTTGCTTGGACTATCTTCTCTGCTTTCCCTTTTCTGTGTGTGTTTCATTCCATCTCCCTTATTCCCTTCCCACCCGGTTCTGTGGCATATTGGTCTTATCAGCCACATCTGTGGCATAGATCCCCTTTTGGTGAATGTTGCTTAATAGTCACGAGTTTTTAACATGAGTTTCCTGGGTACTGATTTCACACTTGTGGTGTGTTCTCCATTCCTCCTACCTCTCTGGGCTTAACAGGGCCCTGGGTTTTCCAAGGAAGGGGGAATCTATGATTGAGGGCTCTGCCTGAATAAAAATGGGGGCTTGGAGGGTAGAGAGGGATGTTGAGGCATCCTCAGACCTAGGTCTAACTTTGGGGAGGCAGTTTGAAATTTCCCTCACACTCAGCGCCCCTACCATCCTAGGGACCCAGGACAGAGCTCCTTGCAGTTCATAAAATGGGTTTTTAAACTGCACAGACCTGACTGTCCTATCCCCTGGGCACCTCAAGATCCTGCCAGACAGTGTACTTTAAAAGAATGTGTACAAGGAGCAGCTAAGTCATTTGGACTTGAACTCTGGGAGGCTGAAACTGCCCCTAACCCTCTGCCCTCCATTGGCTGATGTGACATCTGTTTGTAGTGTATACCAGTGTATTTCCACACTTGCCTTTAATAGTGATTACTGGTCCTGATAAACCAGAGATAAGGCCTTCATTCATGCTGCATCTCCAGAGTCATTCTCCCTGCTTTTTAAAATTGTGGGCAGTATATGGGGCTTTACCATCTTGGGCTAAGAAACAGCAGCCATGGTGTGTCTGTGAAAAACATACATTGGCATGACTGGATGCTTCTGTTTTCATATTGCCCAGGAGTGTAGGGAAGGGTCCCAGGCCAGGGATGGAGCACCTGATAGTGGATTCAGGCTGAATTCCTTGGTTAAGCTGGTGAGAGAATCTCCAGTAGACAGCCTCTGCAACCTTGTACAGGCTTTTGGTACAAGGCTTGCTTAGTGTGGTTTAAGACAGGTGGGTTGTCAGGGAACTTGGGAATATCTTCATTCTGTGCAGTTTACTTCAGGTGTGACCACCTTAAGACAAGCCAAACTCAAAGACCAAGTAGGTAGGAGACTCTTGATTTTTATAAGCACCTCCATTGCTGGTTTTTTACCCCAAAATCCTTTGGCTTGATGAATTTAAACGGGTTTGATTTGCAAATTTGGTTTTGCACCCATTGTTTTTGAAATACATCAGTTGAATAAAGTTGGGATTTATTTTATTTAGGAAATTATTTTTTGTAAAGAAATTTGGCATTTATTGTTACAACTAGTCACCCCCTTATTGATATGTTTCGAGGGGCTGGGCAAGCTGCCTCATAAGCAGCTGGGCATCTCTGTCAATTACAGATTCCCGGGGCCTACTCCAAACCTCCGAAATTAGAATAGTTTTAAGTTTCTCAGGTAACTCTGATGTGTGTATTTTAGAACTTGTCTTTAGACAGAAGGCTTTTGTCTTCGTCAAAGATGATAGCATTCGAAAATACGTGCTAAAGTAGCTTGACACATATGTGTGAAGAACAAAACTTAGGAAGTCCACAATAAAGTCTCACTTGTCTGCCTTATCCCAGAAAAGATTTGAGGAGACTCATAGGAAATAACTAAGAAAGTGAAAAAAGAAGTGAGGACCAAGAACAAATCAGAGTAGACTGCCAGTACTGAGAAAGACACAAATATACGTCATGAGGTCCCTCTACTGCATTCTGAGGAGCCCCTCACTTGCCTTTGAGCCCCAGTGGCCAAAGCAAAGAGAAGTGGCATGACTGCTGACTGAATCGGGGGTATGGGTGTCACATTTGTTCATGGGAAGACCCAGGCCTTTAATACTGCCAGCTTGCTTGTGGCCCTTAATGGAATCAGGCATGGTAGTTTTCCTGGCTCACCCCTCTGATCTTCACAAACCCTGGGTTGGGTCCCATGTCCCTATCGTGTGGATGGAGGCTGAGCTCTAGTGACTGCCAAGGCCCCACTGGGCTTCCTGGAGGAGCTGGCCCCTGTCTGTGGCTTTACAGGTCGAGCTCAGAACCAGTGCACCAATCTGCCTCCCATGCTTGGTGTGAGATGCAGGAGGCCGAGGCAGCCTTCCAGGATTGGTTAAAGAGCTAGGAGGCATTTGTGGTGCCTACATGGCAGGCTCTCTGTTGGACAGTATTTCCTTAATTGGAAAAGGAGGGCATTTGTGGGGAGAGCTTCTAGGGTTGGGAGCTGTACTCAGGCCTTGCCACCAGGGGACAGCATAACTCCATCTGTGGCTGGTCTGCCCAGAACTCAACTGTGAGTCTTAGGCCTGGTGTTGGAAGAGGAGGAAACAAGTGCAGTTTTGGTTTGGTACTTTTCAGATCCAGACTTCCCTGCTCAGGAGCTGCTCTGAGTTGTGCTTGGCACTCTAAGGGTGTGTCCAAGAGGACCTCTCAATTTCCAGTTCTCACTCCTAGGACTCTCCTTTCAGTCCTTCCATCAACACGGGCAGAGCGGCATAATGCAAACAAGCCTGGGACACATTTCTTAAAGTGTGCACATGCATTCTGCCCTCTTTGTGTCCTTTCGTCTTATATGGCACATGGGAGAGGAGGGAAATGGGATGGGGCTGGAGGAGTCTGGCAGGTCTCTGACCCTCACCCACCAGGGTTCTCAACCTTGATTCTAGGTTGGGCCCTGCAGGGAAGCCCTCCCCCTCCTCAGTCCTTCACTGCCCCACTACCAGAGTCCTGGCACATGCCTACACTGTGTTAGCTGTTTCAGAGCAGACGGGTTGGAAGCAACCTCTGCCCTCCACACCTGGCAGTGATTAGCGAGGCAGCAGAAGCCTCCTTGGATCCAGGATGCAGACACTTGGCTTCAAGTCCCAGCCCTGCTGGCAGCAGCCACAAGGCAGGCACCTCTCTGAGCCTCATCTTTACATCTTAGAATGGGAGTTGCATCTGTCCCACCTCCCCTTCCAGGGTTGGCAGGGGGCCCAAAAGATCGAGGGTTTGTGGCAGATGCCAGAGGTCTGTAGCAAGGAGTCTCAGCCTTGGCCGCAGTGCATGGCCTGAGGAGCTGAATCAGTCCCCATCCTGGGGCTGCTCCCAGCGGTTCTGAGCTACTTCACCAGAGTGTGGCCTATGTTTCAGGATTTCTTTTTTCTTTCCAAGAGATTGTCCTGTGCTGTCAAGGTTGTGAACCATTGCCCTAAATGCCCTCCAGGAGTTCTGAGTTGTTACTCCTGTTTAACTGGAAAGGCAAGAACTATTCATGATTCACTTCATATTTAACCACCAGAGAACAGAATAACAAGCAGACTCCCCAAGGCTGAGGGACAACTTTTAGAGAGGCTGTGGTGCATGCGGCATTACTGGGAAGGGTTTTCTCGGACAAGAAGAGGCTATGACCAGAGGATGCTTGAAGGGGAGGAAGAGCTGGGGAAGAAGTTGGGGAAGGGGGCAACCAGGTAGTTATGAAGCTCTAATCAGCCTTTAATTGCCCAGGGCAAGGAGGGAGAGGGAAGTGCAGCTATTGTCCCATCATCTGCTTGGCTCACGGTTTCCTCTCACCAGCTCAGCCCATCCAAGAAATGGATGCTGCTCAGAGGCTCTAGAAGCAGAAGGGAGTTTGGTGGGCGATGACTCCTCAGAGGGGGACGGGGTGGGCAGTGCAGAAGGATGGCAGTTCCATCTCTTTCCCTTCCGAGCCCAGGCAGTGGACTGACTGCACATCCTTTCACTCAAGACTGCTGGGGCAGAGCCCACCCTCTGGCCCCACTCACCTTCTTGTACCTTTTAGCATGCTCTGCTAGGTTTCTCATGTCCAGACCATGTGCAGGGCAGAGGCAAGGGGTCAGGGAGTTGTGAGCTCTATAGGAGGAAAGAGTAACCACCACTGGCCTTCAGGCCTCTCCACTGTGTGAAAATCGAAGGATCAAACCCTAGGTGCTCCTGGATGTTGTCCAAGTTCTTGCTGTGTGCATGGGGTGGGCATGAACTCAGCGTCCGTGGTGATTTCCTCCTGGAAACCATTTGTTTCTTCCCTATCTTTACCTCTGACAGAGAGCAGTCTTTGTTACCGCAGTGCAGAGGCCCTGGAAGAACCTTGGAAGGCAGCCCACAGCACGGAATTCCAGAATGGGAGCCATGGCTATCTCCTAGCTGAGAAAACAGCTTGTAGTAAAATTTCTGAAATCACCTGTTTAAGGGAAAAAATTGTTCAACACCAGTAGTGTACTTTTTTAACAAAAAGTCCATGTAATAATTAACCAAAATGTTGTGGGAAATGATAGGTGCCAAGCCGATGGGGTAGATACCAGAGACTGTGTTCAGGGGTGGAGAGCTTATTCAGATGGGGCAGGAGTCTTGATGGAGGGCTTTGTGGAGGAGGGAGGACCCAAGTCAGGTAGCAGGTGGATTAGTGGGCTGGAGGGTGGTCCTAACTGATGTTCCTGGGGAAATCAGAAAGGTGAGTTCCTTTCTCAGCTCGCAGGGTCCAGGAGTGACCTGTGGAGAGAGTGGGGAAATACTATATAGGAAGCTGCCGCAGGTGATAGAGGAAGGCCCTGAACCCTGGTGTGCATGCTGTCAGGATCCTTGGCTCTCATCCTGAAACTAGAAATGCTGGGAAGGATCCCTGCTCAAGCCCTGGACCCTGGACCCAGGAGCCCCAGCTCAGGAAGGGAATCTAGGGGCACTCCTAAGCCAGCCTGGCCTCCAAGGTCTGGTTTACAACCTTTTCCTCGGTGTAGGTATGCAGGAGAGAGGGTGTGCTGAGGCTCTGGGTAGCCAGTTCCTCAGGAGCATCCAGCAACATCGATCCCGCAGACCTGATGAAGCCACCAAATGGGCAGAGTTGTGGGGCTGGCACTGCCACATGCTGAGTGCCCACACAGCTCATTTTCTTGCTGCTGATATGCTGATGAGACCTAGTGGAGAAGCTCTCACCTCTTACAGGAGGATCTGACCCCTGAGGACCTTAGAGGTGAATTTCTGAGCTGCAGCATCACCATGTTATGATGGGTGGTGGGATGGTATCTGTGGTAGGGACGGCAGACATGACTTTACCAGTCTTAGCAGGGTAACCTTGGGTTTAGTCATTTGTCTGCATATGGGAAAAATAATGGTGGCTTATGTGCCCATACCCGAGATGTTGTCAGTCAATGGAAGGGACTTGTAAGGAGGCAAAAGAGCTTAAGTGATTATAACCAAGCAGGCCTGCTGTGTGGTGCAGCTCTGCCCCTGATTAATTTTGTGACCCTGAGCAAGTCATATCACCCCTTCAAGCCTGTGCTGTCTTACCTTCTAGGGATAAACAGTGCCCATCTTCCAGGGTGTCTGAGAACCCATGAATGCTGCAAGGTATATAATATGCTGACTGCACGTCCCGAGACATAAAGGTGGCAGCTGAAGTTTTGTGATTGTTGATCAGCATTGCATAAGCCCTGGGTTTTGTCTCTTCTTAATCAGCTGATGTGGTTTAGTCAAGGACATGATACCCCCAAAGAAAGGACTCCCAGCATTCACTAGTTAGACTTTATTGGTGAGATTACACGGTGGTATAATATCATGGACAAAATATTGAGTCTGGCATCAGATGCCCTGAATTTGCATCCCCACTTTCTTACTTACTAGTCCTCTCTCCCTGTCTCTTTCTCTGTCAGCCCCAAGTCCTCGTATGTGAAATGGGGATGGTAATAACAACCTACTTCACAGGACTGAAGTGAGGACAAAATGACCAAGCACATGGATCAGTGAGAATGCTCTGGGGAGCAAGTACCACCAAGCCCAACTCCAGGCATCTCAGGCAGTAGAACCCGTGGTGCTGGGGCAGGCTGCTGGGTTGGCTGATTCAGAGCTCAGTGCCCTCAGTCATCGAGGGCAGGCTTGGGGCTGCCGAGGTTCCCTGAGAGCAGTGGAATCCAGCAAGGGGATATAGGAGAGATGGGAATGATAGTCGAAAGGCTGGACTGGAATTGTCATCTACTAAAGTTCACTCATTCATTCATTCAGTGTTAACTGAGCACCTGTAATGTGCCCGGTCATAGAGCTGGGCCTTATGAGTATGAACCTGATTGGACAAGGCCCCCTCATGGTTTCTGAAGATCTGGAATGAAGACAGGGAGTGGCTGGGGTGGCTCATCTCTGTTCCATGACGGACCTCAGCTGGAATATTCCAAAGCTGGGGAGGAGAGTCATCTGAAGGGTTACTCACATGTCTGGTGCTTGACGTTGGCTGAGCGATTTGGCTAAGGCTGTCCACTGGAACACCCGCCTGCACAAAACTTCTCTCCCCGTGGCCAGGACTTCTTGCCTATGGTGGCTGGGTCCCCAGGGTGCGTGGTCAAAGGGAGAGAGCCTTCTGGGGCTATATCTTTTCTTTGAGCAAGCCTCAGAAGTCACATGGCATCATTTCTGCTGTACTCCTTGGGATGTGGCAGTCATGAGCCTTCAGCACCCTCAGCAGGGTTGTTGGTCACTGTGTTAACATGAACACATGGGACAGGATACATCCATGGGCACATCCAACTTTGGAAAGAACAGTCTGCCACACTCCCCTTGAATGTTGCACACGTCTGGCTCACAGTAATAGAATGCACAAACTCCATCACCATAGGTGCCACGTTGCATCTACTGGTAACCAGAGACACAGTTGATGAGGTGCAGCTTGGTCGGAAGGTCTCAGCAGAGGAAAGGGTGGAGAGCAAAGGCATGTGTCCTGGGAGAGGCAGAGGGTTTCCTGTGGCTGGAGCTCAGGCTTTGGGGCCAGACATAGGGTGTTTGTGGAGCAGACTCATTCGTCACTCTTCTATTCCCTGTCCCTCTGCACACAGTAGGCACTTAATAAGTGCTGATGGACACTGGTGTGACAGTGTGTGTCAAAGAGAGGAAACCATATCCCCCATTGGTGATGCAATGGGGCCTCCTGGAAGTGGCGTGGGATGGAGACAGGCAAAAAGCCACTTTTTCACTGTAGGAACTTGAAGTGCTTTTTTGGGCTGCTGGCTTTTCAGTATTTGCCAATACCTGAATCACTTGTCTTTCTTACCCCTCTCCTCCCGCAGGATTCTTGGGTCCTCTTGCCTGCCTCCAGGACCCCAGCCCATACACTCTGCTGCCCCAGGTAGGATGGGGAGGAGGCAAGTGGCCCAGGAGACCGGGATGGGGAAATGAAAGGGCTAGGAGGGAGGGGATGGACAGGAGGGGAAAGGAAAAGAGAAGGAGAGGGAGGAGAGAGAGAGAGTGGATCAGTGTCAGAGCCCAAATCCCACACTGAAATTGCTTTTTCTTTCATCCTCAGACCAGGTAAAGGCCCAATTAAACAAGCACTTATTGGAGACAGAAGCGTAGTTGCAACAGGCAGTTTAGTAAGCGTCTCCTGGAGCATGCAGGAGGTGGGGGCAACCTTGAGCATCAGGAATGTTTGTGTGCTCAGACACCCTTGAGCTGAGGAGCAGGATGGGGGCTGCCCTGGCATCTCACCTGCCTCAGACCCTGCACAGCAGCCTGAGGCGAGCCTGGACCGGTCTCTAAGTGGGGCAACCTGTGCTGTGGCAGGAGAGTTCAGTGGGCTGAGGTATGGGGCTAACAAGATCAAAACTGTTGGGTTCCAAATCCCAGAACACAGGAAAAGCAGAGCTGGAAGGGTCTTAAGGGCCACCAAGCCTGACTTGTGGGAGAGTGACTTGCCAAGGGCCGCTCAGCCACTTAGCAATAACAGATCTGCAATCAGAGTGGAAGTCACCTACTCCCCATCCAGTGCTCCTGCCCTTTCGCCATGCTGCCTGTAGGCGTTTTTTTTCACTGTGCCTGTTTGTCCTAGCCCTAGTCTGTGTCTCTTCCCTCAACTACAGTCAGATGGCATGGCACTGTGCAGTATTACCCACCAGACAGCTAACTCGGGGTGGCAGGAGCCATGCCAAAGGCTTTTTTGGTTTGAGGGCATCTCCCCAGGTCCCTTGGATACCCACATGAACTGATACACCCATTCTCAGATTGTGATGTCCCTAAGAGAATGTACACACATGTGGGCAGAGCCCATAGGCACTGCTGGAATGGTGGGTTCCAGAGTTGCCAGCTTGCTGTCCACAGTGAAGCCTGGTGATGAGTGACATTCTCCCCATGGGTCACCAGTTGGACCATGTCTTACCCACCCAGAGTCAGTTTCCATGACAACAGCAAGCTCCTTCTCATCATTTTCATCCTTCAAGATTCCCACCCCAGCTATCTAAGCCTGGGCTCCTCGCCCAGCTGCCACACCAGCCCATGGCTCCAGATCTTAGGTTTAATGGTGAGCTGTTAAGCTGCCGGCGAGGACCTCCCAGGAGGTGGCTGGTAACTGACACAGCCCTTGACAATGACCATATAATGACATCTTAATTGGGTCAAGAACATGTTCCCAGTGGCTCCCTCTTACTCCCATATCAGAGTCACCTCCCTCCTCTCCTCTGGAGCTCAACCCTGGAGATCTTCCTGTCCCCTCTGCCCAATGATAATCAAGGCTGCTCCAAAGCCAGCTGCTGGAAGCCTTCAGTTGTGGGGGATCAGGTCACCTCGGAGGAAACCCAGCCTCCACAACTTGCAAGATGGGAGAACACTCAGAGCTAGTGTCCACCCACCATCCCTCACTCTCCCAGCCAGCCCAGCTCCAGGCCTCTGCAAGGTGCTCTTCTTTTCTGGTATTTTGCCTCCATGCTCTTGCTCTCTAGCTATCATCTGCTTCAAAGCCCAGCTCCAAGTTCACTCTCACCGGGAAGTCTTTCTTCCCTTTAAGCCATTTTCCTCTGCATCCTCTCAATGTGGCTATGTTTGTTTGGTTCCTGCAACATAACTGTGTATACATTGCATGAGGGAGCGAGGGAGATTTCTAAAGCTATTTTATTTTTTCTGAAGCAGTTTTCTTGATGTATTTTCTTTCTGTATTTAAAAATTCTTATAGTGGGAGTATGTTTATCTGCCCAGCATCCATTCTCAACTAAAAGCCCTTATCTTCTGGCTACACAGTCTGTCTTTTCTGTGGAAAACCTGTTCCATGGGATTCAGCTAGGGCTGCTGCCTCCAACAAGGGGAAGAATCTGAAGCAGACCTGCCAATCAAAGGCCAATCAGTAGGCCATAGTGGTTGGTTCCAGGTTGACCACATGACCAAGCAGAGCCAATCAGAATCTTCCCTGGTATTCCTATAACCACTACTGGCTCCCTGACCAATGTCTGTTCTTTTCTTTATTCTCACTAACTAATTTTGTCAGTCTAGTGGAAAGACCAGTTAAAAATACTTGCCTCTCTAAGCTTTCAGCTAGAGGTGATCCTGCACCCAGATCTATTCAATAAGGGGAGGGGAGAAGTTGCTAGGAGGAACTTCTGGGAAAAGGTTTCAAAAGGAACGGACAGCTGGCGTGGCTCCTTTAGCACTAATCTTAATTGATTACAGTCTCTGTGAGATGAAGGCATCTTAACCTGGAGGCTTTTATTCCAGCTCTGCAGAGAGCCTGCCAGAGAATGAAGCCCTCCAAGAGGAAAGAAAAGCAGAAAGAGAGGGAGAGAGAGAGATTGATTGATTGAGAGAACAATATTAGTCAAGCTCCCAGATTGAGCCATGCCTGAAGCTTCAGAATGTCCCAATTTAGGGAGCAAATAAATCCTTCTCCTATGTAAGAATGTTTACATTTACATTGGGTTTCTGTCTCTTTCAGGGTAAGAGCCCTAAGGGAAACCCTCCATAAGACCAAACCCATGTCTTCGTGTCTTTCTCCCCTTCCAAACTACATTGTAAGATAAGAGATGCAAAGCTGGAATGCACTAAATATTAATTCAAATAGACTTTGAGCCAGTCTACCCCCACCCCCACAAATTTGATTCCAACAGGAGTCAGATAAGAGCTTGAAAGGATTTGACATCTGAACTAGACTCCTAAAGAACAAAACACCCACTGTCTGTGGATGCCTCTGGTCAAGTTCATCTCTGAGGCACTGCATGGCTTGGAATCCCCTGTCTTCACCCAACCATTCCTTCCATGCTCACCTCTGGCAGGAGGCCTTTCTTTTTCTATGGGGGGTGGGTAGCTCCCTGGCTGGGAATTGAACCCAGGCCGCCGCGTTGAGAGCACCAAAGCCTAACCACTACACCACCAGGGAACTCACAGGAAGACTTTCAAACCAGGTCTCAACTCCATCATCCTTCCTTCCCTTATGATCACTTTCATCAGTGCTTTGGTCCAGCTATACTGGTTAGGTGTATCATTTGAGCACAGCTCTGTGTGTGTCCTCCCTCCCCACCACCACCTCCTCACCAGTGACCGAAGAGCTTTTTAGAACAGATCCCGTGTCTCCACCATCAGACTTGGAACTTTCTGAGGGCAGAAGCTCTGCCTCCTCTGTTAGATCAGAAATCCGTATCTGAATCTCTTCACATCAGACTGGGAACTACACATGCTAGAATTATCTCTCCATGCCCCATGAAGCCTCATCGGCAAGACAAGCAATGTGGTCTGAACTGCAACCTTGTAGAGAAGTGGGTAAAAGTGAACAGTTAGCAGGATGGTCCATCTTAACCTTCAGGGAAAAACTGATTAATAGCCCATAAGATTAGCTCTGGATCGGAATCTATTATTCAGCAACACTTGCAATATTCTAAGTCAGATCCCCTTTCCTGTGGAGCAGTATAAATGGGAACTTCTCACATAAGCCTAGAATTCTGCCTCACAGGCTTTCTTATTTCCCCTTGCTCCTTGACTGTTGTGTAATGATAAATCCTTTATTGGGAAGCTTGTCAAGTCCGAGTAGACGTGGAGTGGGTGGCACGTGCCTCCTGTTGGCCGACTGCCCTGGGTAGCCTGGATAGCTGACAGTGCCGGTAGGACAGGGTACCACCATCCTCCTCCATTCAACATGCTACTGTCTCTTTGTACACCCACCCCACCCCATCTCAACACTAAAGCCTTTTAAACAACAGCTATACAACCAACAGTTGTTGAGGGAGGGTACCAATTAGGGTCTTGAAGAAGGTGATGGATTCCCAAAAGAGTCAGAGAAAGCCATTTAGGAAGGACAGGTAGCCTGAGTAAAGGCAGTGTGAGTGAGGTGGGGAGGCTGTACTCAGAGAGCTGACTTGGAACTGTGGAGAGCAGGGGGCGAAGGTCAGGAGGGATGAGGCAGTGAGCACACGAGGGCTGGTTCGTTTGATGGGAGAGGAAGGAACTGATGAAGGTCCTTGAAAGCAAGTTGAGTCTGTATTAGGCAGAAAAAGGAATGGGGAGCTGAGGCCAGGAGAGAGACATGATAAAAATAGTGCTAATGATCCAGTCTGCATGTGGGAGGAAGAGCACTCGGGGGAAACACAGGTGAGGCGCTAAGCCAGGATTCTGCAGCAAGGATCAGTGTGCACAGTGACAGTTACAGAGGTGGGGTGGGCATGGGGATCTGTGCGAATAGCTCCTCAGCCTTTGAATGGGCTTTGTCTCTTGGAGGACAGTGCTGGGAGCTCTGGCTCTGTTCCCCATCAAGGCTCTGAGGGGTCCAGGAGTCTGAACTGCTGCTTTACGGACCAATTGCTATCAAATGTCACTGGATCTGGGCCACTCCATTCAACCCATGGGGATCAAGTTTCCTTGTCCTCAGATGTCCAGGACTTTCTTTCCATTGGCAGTGACTGGCCAGGGGGTCTCGGAGAAAGCAGGACTAGGGAGCAGGCTGCCAAGAAGCTTTGACCCAGGTAAGCCACCTTGTTGCAGGGGAGAGAGGTGAAGAGCCTTCAGATTCACCATGTTACAAGCATCCACATGACACACCAAATAAGGAGAAAGATGGGGCACATTTTGCACAGTAACTCAAGACAGGGTGTCCATGGCAACAATTATCCCCAAATCCACTCCAGACAGTCCAACAGCAGAAGCTAGCAAGGAGTCGTCTGGGGGTGAAAGGTATGTGTGGGGACTCAGAGGATGGCTTCCTATTAGTTTTAAACTGAAGGAAGTGCTGATGGGGAGCCAAGGCATCTCAAAGCCTGACTAAGCCAAGAGCCATTGGAAGCAGGAGCTGGAAGGAGCCTTAAAAATGAGCTGCTATGATGCCTGGCTGCAGAACACTCCGGAAGATGTTTTTGTGTAATTTACTTCCTATGTCATTATTCCTTGATTCTTATGTCTAAGGTCCTAAAGTTTTTTGAACCAAACAAAGTTGATACTTCTGATATGTTGTTGTTTTTTTATTTTCACAAATAGTTGTGATTCAAACTGAAGTGTGAGATGAGGGAACTTCTAAGAAAATGCTTCTGTTTTCTGCCTTTAGAAATTCAAATAATACCTAATTATTAGGTGCAATCATTATATACAGGAAGATTTAGCTCTACCTTCAGGAAAATGTGAAACATTGAAGCTGTTTTTGAGTGCAGTGAATTTCTAGGGCTCTTTCTGAATTCTGGCCTTTGGCTCTGACCCCTTATTTGAAATTTAGAAAGCAAGATTAAGGATCATCAGAGCACTCTCATAATTGTAGACACAGGCCTTTTAGAACTCTCCTAAAACAGGGTCACAGGGATTAAGGAAAATAAAAGTATGACTTAAAGTGTGATTATCCTAAGCACCTGAAAAACTACGAGGCTTTGGAATTCAGGTGTCTTACCCAGCTCTCAGCATCTCATATAATTGTACATCTTGTATGAAATACTTTGCTAAATAACCTTTCTGAACATCCATTATATGGATACCCTGGATTAAGCTGGCAAAGTAACTTTTATAAGAACATATTAATTTACTACATATAGGATATATTTTTTAAAGTGAGCAACAAAAAGGAGGGGCCCAGTGGGAGGTAGTTCTCACCTCTGAAAAGGAAGGCTTGCATGCTAGCAGTTCTGGGAAAAGGGCTTGCTCTACTGCGGAGCTCATCTCAGCCCCAGCCTAATAAAGGTTGTGTAAATAAAGGTGGAATAGATACAGGTGGTGTAAATAAAGGGTGGGATGTGAGTTCAGGGAGGGGACTCAAGGTGGCTAAGGACTCAGGCCACAGGTGCTGTCATTGAGGTTCAGTGACCGGTGGGGGGGGGGCGGCGGGGAGCAAGGAGGGAGGAGTGTGTGGCTGCTAAGGGAGCATGCCTCAGTCATTTTGATTTGGTAAGGGCGGGGCCTGAGGTAGCTAAGGGTGCAGGCCTCATGGGCTCTCATGGTTAGGCTCCTGCTTGGTGCCACACCTAAACCTTAGTCTCTTGCTGAGTCCTGAGACTGATCATGTTGGAGCTGTGCCTCTTCACCTAAATGCTTCTCTTCTTAACTTCTCATGTGCTGAGGCTGCTGGTGCTGGTAGCTCAACCTCCAGAGTTGGCCCTGGACCCTGTCCACTGAACTGTGACCCCCACCCCCACCCCCGGGCTAACAGAGTCCTGGTATTTTCCTGCAGATCTCCCTTCCAAATCACCACCAGTCCTTACAGCCTGGGCAGATCTGGAATTTTATGACCTGAGATCTTTGGTGGCAGCCCAGATGCTGGCCTCTTTTTCAGCTTGCTGAGGAACTGCCTCAGGAGGTTGAGTCTTCCCCACTCCGGCAGGAGAACCTGGCTCAGCCTCCAGAGCGCCCTGAGGAGCCTGGACTTGTAGTTCAATCATCAGGACCTACTCCACAGAAGAAACCAACCCAGCAGAAGGCCATGACCAGTTGCCCCAGACCCCTGAAGAGGGTGACCCTACCTCAACCCTGGAGAGCCAGGCTCATTACCCACAGGGCTCTGAGGCTGAACCTTCTCCACCCCAGCCCAGGGCCCCAGCTCCATTTCTAGACACCTCGGAGGTGGGTGACCCTCCTGCAACCCCACCGGAGGCCCAAAGTCATCACCCACAGGCCCCTGAGGAGACTGGACTTTCTTCCACCCAGCAGGAAGCACCTCCACAGCCCCCTGAGGAGAATGAATCCCCCCCAATCCCACAGCAGGACCCTCCTCTGCAGCAGAGCAGAGCTCCTCCAGAGTACCCAGAGGTGACACCTGCTCCTCCAGTGCAGGGACAGAGTCAGGACCCGTACCTCACGGAAGCCACAGTTCCACCCGTGGACCTGCAAGTCACCCTCAGTCAGACCGCTGAGGCATCCGAAACGGCAGAAAAGAGTGAACATCTGTGAGCTCTGCACCTGCAAGGATGAGACGCTGTCAGGTACGGGTCTCGGCCCGCAGCAGCGGCTCCGCACAGTGCCCGTGCCCAGTCCCGACAGCATGGTCCCGTCCTGTAAGAATTTCCATGCTTGTTGGTTCTCTGCACCTGCTGGGCCTCCCTCGTCTCCCCAGCCCACGTTGCCTGACTTTGTGTGTTAACCTTTTGCTGGTCAGCTATTCCTTATCTTCATTCTCCTTTTATTTGTTTTATTTATTATGAATTTTTATATTGTTAAACTAATTGGAGTGACAGTGGTTAACAAGAATTACATAGGTCCCAGGTGTACAATTCTATAGTTCATCTTCGAAGTGTTGCATTATGTGCTCCCACCCCATGTCAGCTCTCTTTCCATCACCAGATATTTGGCTCCCCCTCTCCCCTCTCCCACCCCCCTCCCCCCTTGCCCTCAGGTAACCACTAAACTATTGACTGTGTCCATGAGTTTTTGTTTCTTTCATTCTGTTTCTTACCATTGTTCTCCCCTTCTCCAGTCTTTACTACTAATTGACCTTACTACTGTTACTTACCCATTTTTTTAGCCCTACCATTTCATTCTGCTCTCCTCCCACGTTTCCTTCATCCC
>PVJL010014634.1:0-27318 GCA_004026885.1 Lyroderma lyra
GAAAGGGGAGGGGGTGGGAGAGGAGGGGGGGAAGCTAAATATAAGGTGATGGAAAGAGGGGTCACATTAGGTGGTGAACTTATTATGCATCAAGTTGACAATGCACTGTGGAATTGTATGCCTGAAACCTATGTAATCCTTGCTAACAGATGTCACCCCAATAAGTCTAACAATAAAAATGAATTAAAAAAAAAAAAAACAGACATTGAAATTTTTAAAAAGAACCAAATAGAAATTCTGGAGATGAAGAACTCAATAAAAGAGATAAAAAATGAAACAACTACCTTAAGAAAAGAGCTGACTAGATGGAGGAAAGAATTAGCAATATTGAAGATAAAAATATAAAAATGACACAGATCAAAGAAGAGACTTGAGAGTTAAAGGAAATGAGAAGACTTTACAAGTACTGTCTGACTCCATCAGAAAGAACAACATAAGCATAGTGAGTATACCAGAAAAAGAAGAGAGTGGAAAGGGCACAGAGAGTCTACTGAAATAGTCAATGAGAATTTCTCAAACCTCTGGAAAGAACTAGATCTTCAAATTCAAAAAGTAAACAGAACACATAACTACCAAAATCCTAATAGGCCTCCAAGGCACATTATATTAATATTGAAGCTGTCAAAGATCAATGACAAAGAAAGAATTCTAGGGCAGCCAAGGAAAAGAAGGACCTATAACCTATAAAGAAAAGCCTGTTAGATTATTATGAGACTTCTCAGCAAAAATTCTACAAACCAAGAGGGAATGGAATAAAATAGTCAACCTATTTAAAGAGAGTAATTACCCAGCCAAGAATAATTTATCCAGCAAAGTTATCCTTTAGACATGAAGGAGGAATAAAGACCTTTCCAGATATATGGAAGCTGAGGGAATTCTTCATCACAAGACCTGAATTAAAGAAAATGCTGAAGAAGGCTATTCAACCTCAAACAAAAAGTCAAAATTAATAGGGATAATTTGTGATAACAGAAATATAAAAAGGAAGGAAGTAAAGGTCTGAATTTCCAAAGGGGATTGGAGATAAGAAGCATGCTTAAGAAAAGGGGCAACTATATATATGAAACTTTCTTTTACATAAATTTGACAGTACGCACTCAAAAAAAATCCAGAACAGAGACACATAAAAAAAAAAAAAAAAAAAAAAAAAAAAAAAAAAAAAAAAAAAAAAAAAAAAAAAAAAAAAAAAAAAAAAAAAAAAAAAAAAAAAAAAAAAAAAAAAAAAAAAAAAAAAAAAAAAAAAAAAAAAAAAAAAAAAAAAAAAAAAAAAAAAAAAAAAAAAAAAAAAAAGCAAAGAAACACTGAACACACTGAGCTATCAGAAAATAAAAGATAAAATGGCTATAAGAAATTCTCATACATCAATAATCACTCTAAATGCAAATAGACTGACCTCACCAATAAAAAGTCTCAGAGTAGCAGATTCGATAAAAAAACAAAATCCAACCATATACTGTCTCCAAGAGACACATCTTAGCTACAAGGACAAATACAGACTCAAAGTGAAAAAGTAGAAAATGATACTTCAAGTAAATGGCATTCAGAGAAAAGTGGGTGTAGTCATATGTATATCTGACAAAACAGATTTTAACATTAAACACAAGACAAAGATGGACACTTTGTAATGATAAAAGGGACAATACAATAAGAAGACGTGACAATTAATAACATTTATGCCCCCAATCAGGAAGCACCAAAATTAACAAAGGAACTACTAACAAAACTAAAGGAAGAAATTGACAGAACATAATTATAGTAGAGGACCTAAACACCCCATTGACAGCTATGGATAGACCAAACAGAAAAGCAATAAGGAAATATCAGCTTTAAATGATGCTTTGGATAATAGGATGTAATTGGCATTTATAGAATACTTCAACCAAAAATACAAAACTGTATGTATATACTTTTCTAGGACACATGGAACATTCTCAAAGATAGATCATATGTTGGGACACAAAAGCAGTCTCAGCAAATTTAAGAAAATTGAAAACATACCAAGCATATTCTCTAACCATTAAGCTTTAAAATTGGAGCTCAACCTCAAAAATAAAAGAAAAACCACATGTACATGGAGATGAAACAACATGCTATTAAACAATGACTGGATCAAAGACGAAATTTTTAAAAACTCAATAAACACATAGAAAAAATAAGAATGAAAATACATTGCATCAAAATTGTTAAGATGCAGCAAAAGCATTACTAAGAGGAAAATTTATATAATTGTAGGTCTATCTCAAGAATAAGAAAAATCACAAATAAACTACCTAACATCACATCTTAAAGAACTAGAAAAAGACCAAATGAAACCAAATCCAGCAGAAAAGAGGAAATAATAAAAATGAAACCAGAACTAAATGAAATAAAGAACAAAAAGACAATAGAAAAAAATAACAAAGGGCTAGTTCTTCTAATAGATTTATAAAATTGACAATGCCTTGGTTAGACTCACTAAAAGTGAAAAGAGTAAAGACACAAATAACCAAAATAAGAAATGAAAAAGGAGAAATTATGACAGACATCACAGAAATACAAAGGATCATACAAGAATACTGCAAAGAACTATTTAACACCAAATTCAATAACCTAGAAAAAAATGGACAAGTTTTTAGAAACATAGAGCCTTCCTAAACTCAATAGAGAAGAACTGAAAATTTTAAATAGACCTATCAACAGCAGGAAAATAGAAACAAGCATACAAAATCTCCCCAAAAGCAAAAATCCAGTACCAGATTACTTCACTAACAAATTCTACTGAAAATTCAAAGAGGATTTAATACCTTCTCTCTTTAAACTCTTTCAAAATATTGAAGAAAACATAATATTTTCCAACTTATTTTATGAGGCCAACATTACCCTGATTCCAAAACCCAGTAAGAATAACACACACACACACACACACACACACACACACACACACACATTACAGATTAATGTCTCTAATGACTACAGATGCAAAACTCCTAAACAAAATAGTAGCAAACTGAACACGACAATTATTAAAAAGATTATACATCACAATCAAGTGTGGTTCCTTCCAGGGGCACAAGGGTGGTGCAACGTATGCAACTCAATCAGTGTAATGCATCACATAAACAAAATTAAAGATAAAACCAGATGATTATATCAATTAATGTAGAAAGAGCATTTGATAAGATGCAATGTTCATTTATAATTTAAAAACTCAATAAAATACATATAGAAAGAAAGTACGTTATTATAATAAGGCTATATATGATAAACCCTCAGCTAATATTATACTGAATGGTGAAAAACTGAAATCATTTCCTTTAAAATCAGAAACTAGACAGAAATACCCCCTATCATCACTGTTATTGAATATAGTACTGGAAGTCCTAACCAGAGCAATCAAGTAAAAGAAGGAAATAAAAAAAATCCAAATTGGGAATAAAGAAGTTAAATTCTCACATTTTCCAGATGGCATGATTCTTACATAGAGAACCCCAAGGACTTCACCCAAAAAAACTATTAGAAATAATAAATGAAATCAGGAAAGTTGCAGGATTCAACATCAATGTACAAAAATTCTTGCCTTCCTATAGACTAAAAATGAAACATCAGGAAAAAAATCTTTTGCAATTGCAACAAAAAGAATAAAATACCTAGGAATAAACCTAACGAAGAATGTGAAAGACTTATACACTGAAAACCATAAGACACTATTAAAATAAGTTGAAAAAGACACAAAGAAATGAAAAGAGTCTGTGTTCATCAATTGGAAGAATCAACACAGTTAAAATGGCCATATTACCCAAAGCAATATACAGATTTAAATCAATCCCCTGAAAATTCCAGTGAAATTCTTTCAAGAAATAGATTTAAAAATCATCGGATTTGTATGGGATTACAAAAGCCTCCAAATAGCCAAAGAGAACAACACTGGAGGAATCACACTTCCAGACTTCAATTTATACTATGAAGTGACAATAATCAAAACTGCATGGTCTTGGTAGAAAAACAAACACAAAGACCAATGAAATAGAATTGAAAACCCAGAAATAAACCCACATATGCTATATGAACAGATAATTTTCTACAAAGGAGCCAAAAACATACAATAGAACATACAAAAGAAACCTGGAACCTATGTAATTCTTGCTAACAAATGTCACCCTAATAAGTTTAACAATAAAAAAGAAAGAAAGAAAGAAAACCTCTTCAATAAATGGTGCTGGAAAAATGGAAAGCCACACGTAAAACAGTAAATCTGGACTATGATCTGTCACCATATACCAAAATCACCTCAAAATGGATCAAAGGCCTTCCCATAAGACCTGAAACAATAAGATGCATTGAAGAAAACATTGGTACTAAATTTATGGACCTTGTGTTCAGAAAGATATTTATGAATTTGACCACAAAATCAAGAGAAGTAAAAGCAAAAAATAATAATAATAAATTGTATTACATCAAACTAAAAAGCTTCTGCACAGCAAAGAAACCATCAACAAAACAAGGAGGCAACCAACCAAATGGAAGAAGATATTTGCAAATAATATCTCTGATAAAGGGCTAATATCCAAAATATATAAAGAATTTGTACAATTCAACAACAACAAAAAAAATCCAATTAAAAAATGGGTCTGAACAGACATTTTTTCCAAGAAGACATAGAAATGGCAAATATATGAAAAATGATCAACTTTACTAGCTGTTAAAAAATACAAATAAAAATCACAATAAGATATCACCTCTCATCTGTTAGAATGGCTATTATCAACAAGACAAGGAATAACAAGTGCTGGAGAGGTTGTAGAGGAAAAGGAAGCCTAATACACTGATGGTGGGAAAGTTAGTTGGTACAGCCCTATGGAAAACAGTATGGAGGTTCCTCCAAAAATTAAGGCTACAGTAATCATATGACCCAGCAATCCCTCTTCTGGGTATCTACCCAAATAATCTGAAAACTTATGTCCACAAAGATATATATATGCCAATGTTCCTTGCAGCACTATTTATAGTAACCAAGACATGGAAACAACCAGTGCCCTTCAACAGATGATGGAATCAAGAAGCTGTGGTACATATACACAATGGAATATTACTCAACAATAAAAAGAGATGAAATACTGCTATTTGCAAAAATATGGATGGATCTTGAGATTATCGTGCTGAGTGAAATAATTCAGACAGAAAACCTTGAAAATCATAAGACTTCACTCATATGACTGGAAAGTATCCAGCCATGTAATATGAAAAATTGAGGCATTTATGGCTGGATTTTTCATAGACAGTTCTCATATGTGGGATATAAAACTGAAAGCAACAAAACTACAAGACAAACAAGGAAACAAAAACTCAGAGACACATGACAGTTTAGTGATCACCAGAGGGTTAGAGTGAATGGGGGGAGATAGAGAAAGGAGAGGGGAGGCAAAAGAGGGAGGGTTAAAAAAAAAAGAAAAATGTTTTTAATCAGCAGGTAGTTGTTAAGCCTCTATTATGTGCCCAAGCATTGTTTTGTGCCCTGAAGGACACAAAAGAAGTACAAAGATAGAGTTACAGTCCAGAAAAGGTTTATATCCTACTTAGGTAGCTAAGACCAAACTGAAAAAACAAAGAGCAAACAAGGCAAGTTGGCACCATATTTAATAAAAGTATGTGACAGTGCAGTTAAAAGTGCAAGAGGAGTTTAGAGAAGTAGAAACTTAGAAGAACTAGAGTCATTTTAATTTTGTAAAAATGGATGTATTTTTAATGAGGAATGTCTATAAAATCTGTTGTTGTGAACAGAGTTAACTGATTTCTCTGAAGATCCATCATTCCTCATTTGATATTTCAGGTTGACTTTTAAAATAAATCAAGACATGCTAGAATATTAAAACCATTAACAATGCAGAATTATTTTACAAAGTATGAGAAATAACTGGAATGATTATTATATAAATGTGTAGAAGTTACCCTTTGTTTAGCCCATGCGAGTCTGCAAAACTGCTGGTTTCCCAAAAGATATGTGGTAAGAATTAGAAAAGGGCAAGTCTTCTTGGGCTCCCTAGTTGCTGGTGCCCTCATTCAACTACCTGTCCCTATTCCAGCCAGTTAATAGTCATTTATATTCTTCTTCTTCTTTATCTATTTAATATTACTAAATTCTATCTTTCTCCCTCTTCTCACCCTTATACCACATGTGAACTTTATATATCATTGCTGCCCAGATTTATAAATTTATACCATCAAAACTATGTGCACTGAAAGATAGGATTTGTTTGGAATCTCTGTTAGGAGTGAGAAACAAACTCTCTCTCTCTTTTCCCTAGATTTCTAGAATGAGATAGATACGGAAATGAGCCTTAGACCAGTCATATTCAATCATTGTGGACAGAGCAAATCCACTGAGATTTGTTGGCTTAAAATCCATGCCTTGCTTTTTAGCCCAGATCCCCTAAAAAGCAGAGCCTAAGGCAAGGATGAAGATGCTAATACTTTATTTGGAAAATGCAAGCCCGGGCAATACGAAGTCAAAAGAGAAGGGAGGCAAGCAGAGTTTTGATGCAGTGTAAATGAGAAGCATCTTGGGTAGCCCAGAGTAAAGAGTAAGGAGAAAAGAGGGGAACGCATGTGTCCAGCTTTTACTTAATCTCTCACTTCCCGTTTACTAGTATTTACTTTGGTAGGCATGAACTCCCTCCCATACCCAGGTAACATCATGCAGCCAATTTGCAGCCACTCAGGAAGGTAAATACAACACTCTCTGTGTAAACTTCAACAAAATCCAAAAGTGAAAGGGTAATAAAATGCAGGCAGCATGGCAAGCAAGGAAGGGAGAAAGAGGAGGCTGTTAAGAGAGTCTGAGAGTGGTGACAAGGTTTCTATTCCATTATAGAGACACTTGCTAACTGAGTATGCTTAAAATATCTGTACCACTGGTCTTTTTTTTTAATTGTTTTTAATTTTTTTGTTATGACATATTTGATACAATAAACAGGGATTGCCAAGTGACAGGCGTTAACTAACAAATCTTGGCACTGTAAAACCTTTTGGTTCAAGATAGTGCTGTGAGGTCAAGCTTTATGTTTCTTCCTCAGTTCCAAACCAAGCTGTGATAAAAGTTAAAAATATTAAGACAATAAATTCATCCTGCATAGGACTAGCCATAAAAAAGTCACACCGAATCATCCCCACTGGGGGGAAAAAAGTTGACTAAAGAAACTATTTAGTGGCTATTGGAGAAGTATGGCAATGTGAAAGGTCTCCCTGATTTCTTTCCTTGAAGGAGGAACAAGTTGAAGAGCTACAATTCAACAAAGGATTTCCTGCATAACACACAAACATGTCTGAGAGATACATGCATCAAAACATCTGAAGGTGGGCAAATCAGGGCAAATGGGAGGAGGGAAGGAAGAAGAGTAGAGATGGGTGCCATGGACACAGCCAGGATCTCACTGTTGGTTCAGGGAGAGGGGAGGATTCAAGCTGTAAGTACAATTCCTTGAGGCCCCAAGCTTTCTTGTTGAATGATCACCATATTATATGGCTGAACCTAGCTAGCAATCAGGGCAGAGACCAAATACAGAAGTGAGACAGCTGTGTTCTAGCAGCCACCACTGCCAGGCAGAAAACAAAGTCAAAGAGCCTGGCCACCTCCCTTCACCCTCTCAGAGATTGCCTCCCCACATCCTCCCAAAGCCACCTGGGGCCTCAGAAGAAAACGTAGCAGTGAGTTTCAGGTTACAAAGCAAACTATACCTACATTTCTGAGAACCGGAAAGACAGTTCCTGAGCAGCATATACACACTGTGTCTAACCCCAGTTACAAGGGTAGAGATACAGAGAGGTGAGGCAGCTGAGGTCTGGCATTCACCATTCCTGGGAGGAAAACAAAGCCACAAAAACACCAGTATTCTCTCCTAGCTCAACTTGTCTCAAGTCTTCATGCTGATCCCAGGGAAGGTACCTGGGACACCACAGGCAGCACAGCACTGTTTCTGGCTGCAAAGGCAACACTGGGATTTCAGGGGCTCAGAACCAAATGGGGAGTGGTGCCCTGAGACGAAGGTGACCCAGGCACAGAGGAGACACCTACCTTCCCAGTAAATAAAAGGCATTTTTCACCAGCAAGTCAATATCCAAGAAGCCAACCACAACAGTGCAAGAAAAAATAAAATGTTCCAGCACCATCTACTGGAAAACAAAAGAAAGACCTCGTCTTATCAACCTGCTGCAGAGTTCATTCCCATAAATGCCTAGGCAGAGAAGTGATCCATCAAATACTATGGACAACTGAGGTAACAAGGCAGCTCAGAAAGAAAATGAATCACCTCCAGAAAATAAATGTAAAGACATGGAAATATGTGATTATTGACAGGATATTCAATATTATGATTCTGAAAAAACTCACCAAGATGCAAGAAAACTCAGATAGGCATTTTAATGAATTTAGAAATAAATTTCAATGAACAAAATGAATACTTTTCCAGAAAGAATGAAACATTTAGAAAAAAACCAAGTAGAAATTCTGGAGCTGAAAAACTCAATAAAAGAGATGAGGCATGAAATAGCAAGCTTAGAAAATAGAGCTGACCAGATGAAGAAAAGAATTAGTGATATCAAAGATAAAAACCTGGAAATGATATCGATGGAAGAAAAAAGAGACTTGAACATTAAAAGAAATGGTAGAACTCTACACGAACTATCTTACTCCATCAAAGAGAACAATCTTTGAATAATGAGTATACTAGAAAGACAAGAGAAAAAGAAGGGAACAGAGAGCCTAGTCAAAGAAATAGTTGATGAGAACTTCCCAAATCTATGGAAAGAACCGGGTCCTCAAATCTAAGAAGCAAAGAGAACACTCAATTATCTCAATCCAAAAAGGCATTCTTTGAGGTACATTATACTAAAAGTGTCAAAAATTAATGACTAAGAGTTCTCAAGGCACCCAGGGAAAAGAAGATAGTAACATATTAAAAAAAGATCCATTTGATTTTTATCAGATTTTTTTAGCAGAAACTCTACAAATCAGGAGGTAGTAGAATCATATATTCAAACTATTGAAAGAAAGAAATTACCAGTGAAGAATAATACATTCAGCAATGTTATCCTTTAGATATAAAGGTGTAAAAATGACCTTTCTAGACATACAAAACCTGAGGAAATATTTCATGACAAGACCTGCATTACAGGAAATAATGACGGGGTTTATTCTACCTGAAACAAAAATGCAAAAAGATACAAAACTATGAGTAAGATTACTAAGAGACAGACAGAAGCAGAAAATTGTAACCCTTATTCAGAATAGGACACTATACACATAAATATAACAAAGCTTAAAGGAGGTAAAAGCATAAAAAAGAAAAAGGATAGAAGACAATAGCTACTGCAACTCAGAAATCAACTCACAGCATAAATAGGAATAATTTGTAACAAAAAACATAAAAGAGGATGGGATAAAGGTTTCAATTAGCAACAGGGAATGGAGATGAATGCATGCAAAAGAAAAAGAACTACATATATATGAAAATTTCTTTCATATAACTTAACGGTAATCACACCCAAGAAATCCACACTTGAGACACATAGCATAAAAAAAGAGGAAACAAAGGGGGAAAGTCATAGAATAACCTCAAATTAAAATAACAGAAACACAAAGGCAAAGAAACAATAGAGACACCAAGCTACTAGAAAACAAAAGATAAAGTGGCTATAGGAAAGCCTCATATATCAATAATTACCCTAGATATAAATTTACTGAACTCATCAATAAAAAAGCACAGAGTAGCAGATTGGATCAAAAAACACAGCCCTACCTGCAAGAGATACATCTCTAATTGCAAAGACAAATATATACTCAACATGAAAGTGTGGAAAACTATACTCCAAGCAAATGGCATCCACAGAAAAGTTGGTATAGCCATATTTACATCTGACAAAATAGACTTCAAAATAAAAAAAAACATGTAACAAGAGACAAAATGGACCTTTCATAATGATAAAGAGATAATACATCAAGAACAGATAACACATCAATATGTAGTCGCCAAATGAGGGACCACCAAAATATATAAAGCAACTACTAACAGAACTAATGGAAGAAACTTACAAAAGCACATTTATAGTAGGGGACCTAAATACCAGATTAACAGCTATGGATACATCATCCAAACAGAAAATCAATAAATATTTAGCAGCCTTAAATGACACATTAGATCAAATGGACATAATTAGCATTTACAGAGCCTTTCATCCCAGAACACCACATTATACATTCTTCTCTAATGTACATGGACTATTCTCAAGGGTAGACCATATGTTGGGACACAAAACTAGCCTCAGAAAATTTAAGTAGATTAAAATCATATCAAGCATATTCTCTGGCCACAAAGTTTTGAAGTTGGAGATCAACTACAAAAAAAAAGTGAAAAATATTACAAATATGTGGATGTTAACACGATATTAAAGAACAAGTGAGTCAAATAAGAAATAAGAGGAGAGATAAAAAGATAAAATGAAAGAAATGATAATAAAAATACAATATATCAAAACTTTTGGGATACTGAGAAAGCAATAATAAGAGGGAAATTTATATCATTACAGGCCTATCTAAAAAAAAAAAAAAAACAGGGGAGTTCCCTGATGGTGTAGTGGCTTAAGGCTTTGGTGCTGGCGCAGTCAGCACTGCAGCCTGGGTTCGATTCCCAGCCAGGGAGCTACCCACATACCAAAAAAAAAAAAAAAAAAAAAAAAAAACCAGAATAATCTAACATTATATCTTTAAAAACCTAGAAAAAGAGGAACAAATGAAACCCAAAGTCAGCAGAAGGAAGAATATAATAAAACTTAGTGCAGAATTAAATGAGATAGAGAAAAAACAAAAATAGAAAAAATTAGTGCAACAAAGAACTGGTTCTTTCAGAAGATTAATGAAATGACAAACCTCTGACTAGACTCACAAAGGACAAAAGAGAAAATTATAAAAATAAGCAATGAATGAGAAGTTACAACAGATACCACAGAAATAAAAAAAAAATCATACAAGAATACTATGAAAGACTATTTGCCACCAAATTAAATAACCTCAAAGAAACAGACAAGTTCTTATTATAGAAATAAATAACTTTCCTAGACTGAATCTCAAAGAACTGGAAAATCTAAATAAACCCATCAGCAGCAAGGAAATTCAAATATAAAAAACTTCTCAAAAAGCAAAATTCCAAGACCAAATGACTTAACTAGTGAATTTTATCAAACATTGAAAGAAGTTAATACCTGTTCTTCTCAAACACTTCCAAAATATTGAAGAAGAGGCAATACTTCCTAAATAATTTAATGAGGTCAATGTTACCCTAATACCAAAACTTGGTAAGGATAACACACAAAAAAGAAAACTACAGACCAATATCTCTGATGAATACAGATCCAAAAACCCTAAACAAAATACTAGTAAATCAAATACAACAATACACCAAAAAGATTATACATTATGATCAAGTACAATTATTCCAGAACTGCAAGTATGGTTCAACATATGCAAATCTATCAATGTGATACACCATAAATAAAATGAAGGATAAAAATTATGTGATCATATCAATAGATGCAGAAAAAACATTTGACAAGATACAAATATCTATTTATGATTAGAAAATGGGTATAGAACAAAAGTGCCTCAACATATTACAGGCTATATACGACAAACCCTCAGCTCATATTATACTGAATGGTGAAAAACTAAAAGCTTTTTCTCTAAGATCAGGAATAAGACAAGGTTGCCTCCTGTCACCAGTGTTATTGAACAGAATATTAGAAGTTCTAGCCAGAGCAATCAGTCAAAAGAACAAAAAAGGCATCCAAATTGGGAATAAAGAAGTCAAATTGTCACTTTTTTTAGATGGCAAGATTCTTTATATAGAAAACCCTGAACATGCCACCAAAAAATGAATATTAGAAATACTAGACAAACAGAGTAAAGTTGCAGGATACAAATTCAATATACACAAATCCACTGCATTCCTATATACTTGTGCTAACAATGAAATTTCAGAGAATTGAACAAAAAAACAATTCTCTTTGCGATAGCAACAAAGAAAATAGAATATTTAGGAATAAATTTAACAAAGGTTGTGAAGGACCCATACATTAAAAACTATAAGACATTATTAAAATAAATTGAAGAAGATACAAAGAAAGGAAAAGATATTTTATGTTCATGGATTGAAAGAAAAAAGAACATAGTTAAAATGGCCATATATTTAAATGGTCAAAGCAATACATAGATTTAATGCAATTCCAATCAAAATTCCAGTGTCATTTTTTAAATAAGTAAACAAAAAATTATCAGATGCATATAGAATCTCAAAAGACCCTGAATAGCAAAAACAATCCTGAGACTAAAGAACAAAGCCAGAGGTATCACACGCCTTGACTTCAAACTATACTACAAAGCAACAATAATCAAAACAGCATGAAATTGGCAAAAAGACAGACACATAAACCAATGGAACAGAATTGAGTACCCAAAAATACACACACACACACACACATACACACACACACACACACACACACACACACACACACACACAAGTGCACACACACATATGTAAATAACGTTCAGCAAAGAAATCAAAAACACAAAATAAAGAAAAGAAATTTCTTCAATAAGTGGTGCTGAAAAAATTGGAAAGCCATGTGCAAAAGAGTAAAATTAGATTTCTATCTGTCACCATCAAAGTGGATCTAAGACCTAAATATAAGACCCAAAACAATATGAGGAGGGACCCAAAACAAAAAAGGATATTTACTTGTAAAGTATTGTGTATTTGTTCTTACATCTTTGAACTTCAATCACATTCAAAGTATTCTCCATTTGAGGAAATACACTTATCAAGATGCTTTTCCCACTGCTCAAAACAGTTTTTGAACTTGGTGATTTTTATGCCATTTTTTGTTTCACCTCTTCCACCTGGCAAAATGTTTCCCTTTGGGGACATTTTTCATCTGAGGAAACAAAAACAAAACAAAACAAAACAAAAACCAACCAAACAAATAAACAAACAAAAATGTTGCTCAGGGGGAGATTGGGTGAATAGGGAGAGTGTGGCATAGGGATCATGGTGTTTTTGGTTGAAAACTACTGAACACACAGCACAGCATGGGCAGGTGCATTGTCATGCCACATATTGTTCATGTAAATCACCCATCATGAAAGGAGGCAAGTCTTCAAAAAAAATTAATTGAAGTCCAGTGCAGCTCTCACAAAATTCCAGCTGGTACACTGATGAAGATGGGTTCTAGAACACTAACCTAGTAGGGAAACCTATACTACAATGGGCCTGCCCTCCATAAGAAAATTCTGTCTTTTTTTTTTCATCTTTCCTCATAAATTGTATGGAAATAAACATAGGTACTAAACTTAGGGACCTTGGGCTTAGAGAAGATTTTATGAATTTGACCTCAAAGTTTAGGGAAGTAAAATCAAAAATCAATGGACTATACCACACTGAAAAACTTCTGCATAGAAAAATAAATAAATAAATAACCAAACAAACAGCCAACCAACTGAATGGGAGAAGATATTTGCAAACAACACCTTAACAAAAGGCTAATATCTAAAATACACATACAACTCAACAACAACAAAAAAATCTAATAAAAAAAATGGGCAGAGGACCTGAATGGACACTTCCCCCAAGAAGACATACAAATGGCCAAGAGATATATGAAAATATTCTTAACTTCACTATCCATTAGGAAAATGCAAATCAAAGCCACAATGAGATATCACCTCACACCTGTTAAAATGGCTATTTTCAAGAAGACAAGGAATAAAATGCATTGGAAAAGTTGGGGAGAAAAAGGAACACCCATACACTGCTGGTGAGAATGTAAATTGGTACAGCCACTATGAAAAACAGTATGGAGGTCCTTCAAAAAATCAAGAATAAGATGTCACCCCAATAAGTCTAACAATAAAAATGAATTTAAAAAATAAATTTAAAAAAATAATAATAATAAAATAAATAAATAAATAAAATTACCATATGACCCACCAATCCCTCTTCTGGGGATCTACCCACAAAACTTAAAAACATTTATCCATAAAGATATATGTATCCCTATATGCATTGCAGCACTATGCACAGTGGTGAAGATGTGGGAACAATCCAAGTGTCCTCCAATAGATGATTGGATAAAGGAGATGTGGTAGAATATTCAATGGACTGTTACTCATCCTTAAGGAAAGATAGAATGCTGTCATTTGCAGACAACACAAGTGGATCTTAAGGTGGATGCTAAACAGAATAAGTCAGACAGAAAAAGTCAAGAACCATGTAATTTCACTCATACATGGGATATAAAACTGAAAGCAACCAATAAGACAAACAAGCAAAAACCCATAAACACAGACATCAGTTTAGTGGCTACCAGAGTGGGAGGGAGGAGGAAAGAGGTAGAAAAGTAAAAGGGATCAATATGTGGTGACAGGAGATTTGCCTTTAGGTGGTAAACATACAATGCAATATACAGATGATGTATTGTAGAATTGTATTGTACACTTGAACCCTATATAATTTTATTAACCAATGTCACCCCAATACATTTAATTAAAAAAAGAAACTGTGTAGTATAGGTAGCAAATATTTGTGGGTTTGGTTGTTTTGCTTTGGTTTGGTTTAGTTTTGGCTACCCAGAAGTTAAACACATGTTCTATTTTGGGGAAAACCAAAGTCATGCGAATTAGGATGCTCCTAGAGAAGCAGCTAATGTGAAGGAACGTTTACAATTTCTCCTCAATCCCTCACAGACAAGGCATGGTAGAGCCAAGAATCTTGAAACACAGAGCAGGAGCCCAAGAACAACAGTGTCATAAGTAGGTTCCCTTGGTGACTGCACATTTCTACACTCAGGAATCTAGACTTTCTATTGATCATACAAGCTGTCCAATATTATTACATAAATGTTTTTTCACTTAAATCAATGAGGATTAGTTTATGTTGTTTGCAACCAAGAATCTTGACAGGTTCAAAGTACTCAAGCAAAGAAAAAAAAGAAAGAAAGAAAGAAAGAAAATGAAAACCAGAAGGAAGAACAAGATTCAAGAAACAACTGTAAAGAAAATATGTTGCCTGGAGTGACAACTGGTTTGCCCATACATCCTCAATCCCATTGATAAGCATCAGAGGGGAGCTGTGTGCACTCAGACTAAATGTATTTCCTTGTCACCCGGAGTGAAACTGAAGCCCATGCACTGGAATATATCCACAAGAAGACAGACAGAGAAGAGGGCAATATGAAGACAGAAGTAGAGATTGGAACAACACGGCCACATGCCATAAAAGCTGGCAACCACCAGCCAGAAAAGACAAGGAATAGATTCTTTCCTTGTGTGGCCTTACCTTGCCAACACCTGGATTTGGACTTCTGATGATCAGAACTGTGAGAGATTAAATGTCTGTTGTTTTAAGCCACCGAGTTTGTGGTCATTTGTTATGCCAGACCTAGGAACGAACAGACCCAGAAATCCTCAGATATTTACCCCTGTGAAATGAAAACCTACGATCACTTAAACCTTCTATAAAATATTTACATTGGTTTCATTCATAATAGCCAGAAACTGGACAAATCCCAAATGTTCCTCCACTGGGGAGTGGTTGAGCACACTGTAGTACATCTATACAATGAGATAATGCTTGGCAGGAAAAAGGAATAAACTATCAATACATTTAATGACATGGATGAATCTCAAATGTACGTAACTGCAAGAAGCCAGACTCAAAATGCTATCTATATAGGGTAAGATTTCACTGATATGACATTCTGGGAAAGGCACATCTTTAGAGATGGAAAGCAGAATAGTAGTTACTAGGAGATAGAGTTGAAGAAGGGTTTGGTTCGGGCAGGTTGGCAAGAGAAGAAGAGAGGGGCCAAAGGAGAAGGTTGCCAGAGCAAGTGTAAACAATTGGGCTGGCAAATGTGAAGGTGATTGACAGAGAAAAAGGACCCTCCTCCTCCCTTTCAGAGCATGGTGGGAAGGGAGGGTGCAGATCTGCCAGTCCAAGACGGGGATTGGCTGGAAAACTGGATGCTCCAGAGCACATGGAATTAGGAGTGGGCAGATTTAAACGAAAGTGGAGCAGAAAGATGCCCTTTTTTTGTTTCCTCAGGGATATGCCTGGAGGACAGTATCTTTATAAAAACGAAGACGGGGCTCTGAGTGCTGCCTAGGACTAGTCTGGTTTGACAGGATTATTTTTCTTTGGGTGTTTTAGAGGGAATGAGATCTGAGACAGAAGCCTGCTGTTCTTCCAAGTTGTGTAGCTTTTGAATAAAGACTCCATTCTTTTTTACCAAACCTCTGCCTTCAGAATTTGCCTTTGGGTAGGGCAGTGGGACCCAAACTGCTGTTCGGTAACAGGTTTACTACAAAAATGGTACATGGAGGAAATTTGTATGTGGATGATGCAACAGTTATATACCTTGACTCTGATAGTGAATATATAGTGGCGCATTCAAAGGCCATAAAACTGTACATCAAAAAGAGTGAATTGTATTGCATGTAAATTTAAAATATAATTAAAATTTTAAAATGTTCTCTGACACATCATCATTCTGGAACTGGGCACTAGGACACCAGGTAATCAACAATGTCACTCACCAAGGTGGACCTTGTTTCACCTCAGAAAGATGATTGAATGTGAGGAAACATTATTTTAATTTTCATTTAATGCCATTAACCAAAAATATTTATTGAAGGATAAAGTTCGTACATGATATACTAATAGTGGATAACTTAAAGAAATATAACAGTGAAATTTGAAACTGAGTGAAACGCTCTCACTCTCTCTGTCTGACTCAGGCTCATAGCTCCTGCTATAGATATGTTAACTGACTAGAGAAATTCTGCCAGAGGCTTGTGTATTTTGCAAGAGCCACCACTTGTCAGGAGTCTTTGCTGAAGATGTGGGGAAATGTATGTAAAACAATGACTGGTTATGAAAGATTTATAGGAACCTCAGGGCCTAACAGACCGACCAGAAACAAAAGGATTTGGAGATTTGTACTCTTCCTTGCATCCCAACTCTTGCCCTGCCTCTTCGCCCTTCCCTGGATATACAGGATGCTGGAACTTGGGGTGCTCTTAAGGTGAATTTGAGAAACTATAGAAAGCTCCCATTTTCTCAGTCTGCACTTCTCAATCAATAAACCTTTCCTTACTCTGATCTATTAAATGTTGGTCCTTTGAAGTGCCAGACACACAAACCTTGTGATAGCAACAAAAATAGTTCTTGCTCTAAAGGCACTAAAGACCTAAATAAAATTAATATGAAGTAGAACACAAATATGTCATTTTGACAAGATGAAGAAAATGTGCCATCAGAATTTGTTCCTGATTTATTTTTCACTTCCCCTGTAATAACTATTGTTTTCTCTTGTTAAGAAAACAGTGCACTTTGCAGTACTAAAAAAAAAAAAAAAAAAAGCTCAAAAGTAACAGAATAAAGAATAGAAGAGAGAAGATTTTATAAATCAAGAATATTCAAGTAAAGAAAGTAAAAAAACAAAACAAATAAAACAGAACAAAAACACTCCCTCCCAGAATGGACAGGAGTCATTACAATAAGAAAACTCCTGTTGAAGATTACATAAGACCAAGAAGAAACAAACAAACAAAAAAAATGCAGTTTATAAATTCTGACTTGTCGTGAAGTTAATTACATCCGACATTCAGTAGAGAATGGATTACATAGGATTGTTATTCTAACTCAATTGTGAACAATAAGAACTGGTTGGAAGGTAAAAATTGATGGTATCTTGAAAGCTAAACAAAGGAGTTCTGAGCTAGATTCTCTTGACTTTAGATAAAAATAGGCACATTTCTGTATCTGGGGATTCTAAAAAAGGAAGGTGGCTTGACAGGAATAGGAGATCTAAAATATAAGTGTTACCAAACAAAAGGGGTTCATTTGCCTGTGCAGTCAAAGCCAAATGAGACATGAACAGAAGTTTGCAGCAAAGAAAGTAAAGATTTATTTAAGGAAATGGTGCCAAGCTGGGAAACACAGGTGAGCCAGTTCTCAAAGACATAGCTCTCTGATGGTTTCTGGGAGATAAGTTATACAGGGAAAAAAATTTTTAGTCATGACAGCTAAGGGAGTTGGGGTTCTGGGCTCTACTGATTGATCAAGGCTAGGGTAGGAGGCTTCTGATCATTGCATCAAGTCCTAATGTCAGTCATGGCATCATTCTTTCTGGTTTCAATGGGATGTGGATGGTAGGGTTGCTGCATCTTCGTGGTTCTGGAGCTGAAACACAACTGAGGTTGAGACAACATAGGGACTTGGGACCAGAGCCAAAGGAATACCAGATAGCCAGGAGGAATGCTGAAAAAGGACCACAAAAATATCACCACCCCATCCCTCCATACACAAAAATGCAAAAGTAGCTGATTATTATCTTCCTTCTAACCACTTACTTCCTTGCTGATGTCCAAACCACTATTCCACAAGCCCAGTTCATCAAGGTTTGACAGTTATAGGACCTTTCTGGGGTGGCGATAATGAGCAGTCTGCCATCTTACCTCACAGCGCAGTGTAAACATGGTTACCAGGCAACACAGCTGAAAAAGGAAGCCCGCCTTTTTGAGAAAGCCTGCCAC
The DNA here is from genome assembly GCA_004026885.1 of Lyroderma lyra. Taxonomy (NCBI): domain Eukaryota; kingdom Metazoa; phylum Chordata; class Mammalia; order Chiroptera; family Megadermatidae; genus Lyroderma; species Lyroderma lyra. The sequence continues at coordinate 18,620 of PVJL010014634.1, forward strand.
TTTCAAAAAGCCTGCAATTTCTAATAAGCCCATCTTTGGGGGCAAGCCAGCTTTGTTCCCAGTTTATAAAAGCAGCCAAGGAGAGCCAGCCCCCAGGTCAGTTCAAAGGACCTTTCTTTCCTCTGTGCTGCCTTCCTTGTGCTCAAGCGTAAGCTTAATAAAATTTGTCAAAATTTTTCTGGGGTTTCTTCTCAATTTCTATCTTGGGGAACCCAAGAACCCCAATGTCAGTAACAAGGTCAAGATGTTATCCTTAGTTTGACTGGAACTCTGTTTTTGTGATCAACAGATTTGAGGCTTTGTGACTAGGATTAATACTGACCAGAATCTGAGGTCCTAAGGGCTTAATGATTAAGGAAGTGGTCATGCAATGTGTGTAAAGGTGGAAGAAAAAGAAAAAAATGAATCAAGTGAGCTGTGGTGCTATTAGACTAAACAAGGCCAGTTTGATTCAGGGAGAAAGAAAAAAGAAAAAGTCATTTTAAACCATTTCCCATGTGGAACAAAAAGGGCAACTCACGCTGCATTCATTTAATTTTACATAAACATGCTCTTTGAGGCTGAAGCAAATCAGACTGGTTTTCAATCTGAAAATAAAATATAAAAACTGTTATTGGAGTTATTTTTAAACAGAACTTGTCCCTAATCCTAATGTAACAGAATGTATATGGTGATCAAGTATTTAATAATTTTTTCACACATAAGAATGCTACATTTTCTAGGGTTTGATATTTTTAGCATCAAGAATTACTATATTTGTAAATAGAAATACCACTACTAAAAAAAAGCTATAAATAAAATGAAGTCATTTGTTTCCAAAGACTATTGATATTCTAGAACAGGGGTGTCCAACCTCTGTGCTTCCTTGGGCTGCAACAGAAGAAAAAGAATTGTCTTGGGCCACACATAAAATACACTAATACTAACAACAGCTGATAAGCTAAAAAGTCTGTGCATAATTTTCATAATGTTTTTTAAAAGTTTACGAATTTGTGTTGGGCCACATTTAAAGCTGTCCTGGGCCACACGTGGGCCATGGATCACAAGTTGGAGTAGCCTATACTAGAGTGATGTGAAAATAATAATAAAAGTGAGATATTTCATGGCACACTTTAGGGGTAAGGTTATAATTCTGTGAGTTATCTCAGAATAACTACTGCAGCTAAAAGAACCACTGGTGAGTAATCTCAGGAAATTGGTACATGGGTTAAAGAAGTGAACTTTTTTCATGGTTATATAAGTACTCTCAATATCGGAACAAAGTATAAAGAAATGGAAGGGCATGTATCAAAACCTATTTATTAAGTCACACAAATTGCCCTCTGGAAATCTAAAATTTTAATAGATCACTTATGAAAGATAGAAGATATGATAAGAAATGACAAATGTCCAAAAACAAGTTCCAAAATGACACAACATGAAACTCTAGATCAGCATTCCATTCCTATATTAGGGTGCTCCAGAGAACAGAACCAATAGGAGATATATGTGTATATGAAGACATTTTTTATTAGAAATTGGTTCCCATGATTATGGAGGCTTAGAAGGTCTATGATCTGCCATCTGCCACATGGATAACCAGGAAAGCCAGTGTAGAAGACTGATGTCTCAGCTTCAAAACAAGCAGAGGGAGTGAATTCTTCCTTATCCCATTTTTTTGTTCTGTTTAGGCCTCCGACAAATTGGATGAGGCCCATTCACAGTGGGGACGGCAATGGGCTTTACTCAGCCTCCCCTTTCAAATGTTAATTTTATCCAAAAACACCCTCCCAGACACATCCAGAATAATATTTAACCAAATATCGTGGTACCTTAAGGCCCACTCAATTTGGCACATAAGATGATCTATTACAGACAATGAAAGAGCCTATAAAGCACAAGAATAAAAGGACAGACACATGTTTGAGGCTGGTGGCCCAGGGAGGAGCAGTGTGTAGAAGTAGGAAAGGCACAGGCCTGGGGCAGACAAAGATAGTGAGAGGTGGGGGAAGTTTCTCCCTTCTGTTCCCGACTGGTGACATGACCGTGGACAAGTTCCTTCGTCTCTGAGGACCTAAATTTCTGTTTCTCTATAGAAATGAATGTGGCCATTTTGTAATAGAGATCATAATTTCTTACAGGATTCTTAGAATTGTCATGTCTATGAAGAGTTTAGCACATGGCAGGTACCCATGAATAAGTGAGTACTAAACATTTCATACAGAACATCAAATAACAAATTAAAAACCTCTAATAATAAAATTATGTAATAAGCAAAAACACTCAGCTTTAATTTAGATTTGATCTTCATTAGAAAATATCTGAAAACTAGAAAAGTGTTAATAAGCTTTCTTCAAAAGAACTGATGCTTAAGATATTTGTAACATAGTAACTTTTAATTGTTTTGAGTTTTCAAATCTCCAGTTCCAGATTAATTAGAATTTATAACTACTAAAATCCAAGGATTTTTGGACAGCAGTATAGAGACCAAAGATTCCAGTGAAAACTTGAATAAATGTTTTCATTTTCAAGAGGGGACAGAGGTGGATTCTGAGAACAGCAAACTGATAAAGAAATAAACTGATACAGGTATTGAAAGCAAAGTGAATTGTTTTAATGAAACAATTCTAGCTCTGTTAATCAAGCAGATGGTTAGTGATCACTTAGAAAAGGAAGAGATGATCAGCTAAAACCAGCATCAATTCACTAAGAAACCAGTCATACCACACTAATCTTGATTCCTTTTTGGAGGAAGTTAATTTAATGAGAGATCTAGGAGAACCATATATTAAATCTAGGAGCCTAGGAACACACAATATTCATGACTCCAGCAAGTGGGAACACAGAAGATTCACAGGTACCCAAGACTGAAGATGAGAAATGACAAAGGGATTTAGGATTGAAGACTCCATGATCAGAACTAGGGTCTGAGGAGCCTGGTCAGAGCTGGAAATGGAGCACATTCAGAGCTGGATCAGCAGGGTGATTGGTGTCTATGATGGATAGCAGCATGTAGAGTGCTATAGTCTTTGGATCATGAGAGAGTGAAAGAAACAGGACTGGCAGGAAGAGAAGTAACAAGAAATGACTGCCAACCTCGTGCACATGTCTGGGGCTGAGGCGGCCCTTTAGAGACATTCTGAATTGAGACGGGCCAGGCCTGTGTTTTGCCCACCATGGACCAGTCACTGTATGTGGGCTAGTACCTCTGACTTAAGTAATGTAGTAGCCCCTTCAGCAGAAGACAAGGCCAGGGAAGATGCTCAGCTCTGGGCCTTCAGTAGCTAGGGCAAAAGTACCTCTGTCCTGAAGGGGGATGAGTAGTCTACACAGTACTCACTACAGCTGGCCTGATGGTGGTTCTCAACAACACCAAAGAAGATCACCTACAGCCTGCTTAGGCCACAAGTGTGACTGAAATTGGAGACAGCAGTGCTTGTGTGAATTGGCCAAGAACTTTTGCAAACAGATCAGCTCTTTGCTAACAAGTTATTTAATGTCTTTGAACTTCCAGGTTCCTTTGTATTTGTAGAACATTTAAGGGAGAAGATTAACAAGTATAATGTATAAAGCACCCAGCACTAAGCCCAGCAATGTAGTAAGTGCTTAATACATATGTATTTTCTTTCCTTTGTACTTTAGGCATGATAGAACCTGTGAGAATCAGGTGATTTGGACAATGGACAGAAATAGGATTAGAGGGCTTGAAATCAGTTTGGGTCAAAATAATACCCAGAGAGCCCTGATGGCAGGATGAAAGTTCACTAACAATTTGGATTAAGTTCAAGAGGAAATCAGCATAGCAAATCTCTGGATGAATCAAAACTTAAATGTACATCTCAACAAAGCTGTATGATTAACAAATAAACAAACAAACAAATAAATAAATTTTAAAAGAAAGAAATACTGGCATATCAGATAATAGAATCAGTGAGATTACAACAACTTGGAATGATGGAGTGAAATAAAGAATATAAAATTTATTCAGGATACTTCTGAAATGTTAATGTACAAGGGCTGTATGGAAAATATCAAGCCATGTAACATGAAAAATATAGACATTTATGACTAGATTTTTTTCAAGACAACTCTTATAGTTTCAACAGCTAAATTGCACATGCACTCAAGGAAAATTAATAATGGCAGATAATTACAGAATACCAAGTGCCTATTCATGAGCCAGGCCCTACTTACATTTTGTGCTTTATACTCTTGTATTATTCACCTAGATACCACAACGTGCTAAACCCTTGAGAGGCTATTTCTATTAATCCTCATATTAAACTTGGGAGACAGGATTTTATTAGCCTTGCTTTTCTTGGAGGAGAACTGTGGTTTGAGGGGTAAGTAATACTGCCCAGGGTGACAAAACTGTGAGGTGGTGAACCCAGGAAACTAAGAATTTTGAAATCCAAAGCTCTTACATGTGACCACTACATGATGCTATTCTCCCATGTTAGAGAGAAAGAAACTAGCATGTGACAAGTTATATGTTGTATCATTCCATCCCCACATTAAACAAAATATGTAAGTTGCAAATAACAAAAAATTCCAAATTAATTTGGTTTGAAGAAGAGAGAAAGTAATTGCTTCTTATAACTGGAAATTCAGAGTAGAATGACATTGATGGTTGACTTGATCTAATGGCGCCATCTCTGTGTCACCACAAATCTCTCTACTTGGCTTCCTGTGATGTTGGCTTCTCTCCAGCTTGGGAGTGACAAGCTCACAACAGATCCAGGGCTCACATCCATGTGCAATAAATCCAGCCAAAGAGAGGAAGGGTCATTTCCAGGAGCTTACCCAAAAAAATGACAAAGACTTTTCCTGAAGTCACAGCTCACCTCTAATTTCATCTCCCAGGTAAAAAATATTAACAAATCGAGAGGAGGGCAAGATGGCAACTGGAGAGGAGGTCCCTAAAGCCTCTCCCAGAAAACACAATTGAACAGCCACCCAGGAACCAAGAAAGAGGACCCTGAGTGACAAAAAGAGCAGCTGAGAAATCCACACATCTCAACTAAACACCTGAAGGTTGGAGAGAAGTGGGCGAGCAGGAGAGAGGGGAGGGAGCAAAAATGGATCGCAACAGGACCCAATCACAGCTGACCAGTGTAGTGCATGGGAGGGGAGAGGCCAAGAGGCGACAAGAGGAAAAGCCTAGCAAAGTGGCAAAACAATGGGAGTCATTGGGGAGCTGGGCTGGGGAGTTGGAATTTGGAGCAGCGAGTTGGGGACAGAGCTTGGGAGCCAGCCTCTGGAACTTTTGAGTGATAGCAGGGTTGAGCGAGGACTCTGAACTGCAGAGAGGACACCTTGGCTCTAGGCTCCCTTGGGACCCACAGTGCAGGTGTGTACAGCTCCTGCACAGGGCTGCAGCTTCTGCTCTCGACCCGCTGCGGAAGCGGGCTGGCTGCCACGAGGGCGCGCGCAGCTCCTGCGTGGGGCTGCAGCTCCCATTATTGCCCGCTGCGGTGGGGAGCCGGCTGCCTTCCTACCGCAGGGTCAGACCCACAGCTTTGGACTTGTGTGCGCCTGCTCACACACCCCTGGGTCCTAAAAGCAGTGGGAGCCCACAGACTCTGCCCCAACATTTGGCTGTGGAAGCAGGCCTGGGAAGAAAGGCAGATTTGATAGCATTCACCCCAGCCAGCAAGAGCAGCCTTGGCCCGCATTGCCCAGCTTCCCCAGCACAGGGCAGAAGGTGGAGCTGTCCCAGTGTGCCTTTTGTTGGCCTCTTCCCTTTCCCACAGCCTCCCCAACCAACTAACTAACTACAGGAAATGGAGGGACCATGGTAGATATATACCACTTCCAAATGTAGCAGGAGACCAGAAATAACAAATAAACAAACCCTCTGTCTCCCAAAACTTGCCCCCCCAGTGCCACCTCATGTCTGCCCTACAGCAAGACACCACAAAAGTACGAATCTGGGCTTTGGGCACTACTACTGAACACAACACCCTCATGTCAAAGAGGAAGAAGAACCCAGCAGACAGGATGAATTCCTTACAAACTAAAACTCCTCAGAAAGAACAGGAAATTTATCAAGACAGCTTCTTAGATCTAGAAGTTTCTGAACTAAGTGACAGAGAATTTAAAGTAGCCATTCTAAAGGCTCTGAGAGAAATGAAAACATACTGGCAGAGCACCAAGGCTGAGATAAACAACATAAAAAAGGAGACGAATGACAAAAAAAAAGGAACTGCATGAACAAAAGGAACAATTTAACAAATAAATTCAAAACATAAGGAAGATTGAGATGGAAATGTGAGAGATAAATAATACAATAAAAGAAGTGAGAAATGAAATAACTGCCATAAGAAAAAGGGCCAACCAGATGGAGGAAAGAATTAGTGATATCGAAGATCAGAACATGGAAACAGCTCAGAAAAAGGAAGAGAGGGAATACAGAACCAAAAGGATTGAAAGAACTCTGCAAGAACTATCTGACTCCATGAGACAAAACAACATCAGGATAATAGGAATAGAAGAAGGGGTTGAGCATTCTACAGAGAGCATACTCAAACAAATAGTAGATGAGAAATTTCCAAACCTATGGAAAGATCTGGAACCCCAAGTTAAAGAAGAAAACATGTCCCCTAGATACCTGGACCCTAACAGATCTTCTCCAAGACACATGGTACTAAAGATGTCCAAAACTAAAGACAAAGAGACAATTCTCAAGGCAGCCAGGGAAAAAAGAACTATAACCTTTAGAGGAAAACCCATCAAGCTGGCATCAGATTTCTCAGCAGAAACTCGGCAAGCCAGGAGGGAGTGGAATCCAATATTCAAAAATTTAAAAGAGAGGAAATTACAGCCAAAAATAAATTATCCAGCAAAATTAACTTTCAGATATGGAGGTGGAATAAAGACCTTCTCAGACACAAAGAAGCTGAGGGAATTGGCCAGCACAAGGCCAGCACTTCAAGAAATACTGAAGGAGGCTCTTCCACCTGAATCAAAACATCAGGAAAAATGGAACAAAATTGGGGTAACAAGAAAGAAACAAAAATAACAAAAACAAAGAAATAAATAATGGCCACAGGAAATCCTCACATATCGATCATCACTCTAAATGTTAATGGACTGAACTCACCAATAAAAAGACACAGAGAAGCAGACTGGATTAAAAAACAGAACCCATCCATATGCTGTCTCCAAGAGACACACCTCAGCCATAAGGACAAACACAGACTCAGAGTGAAAGATGGGAAACAATACTTCAAGCAAATGGTAACCAGAGAAAAGCAGGAGTTGCCATACTGATATCTAAGGAAATAAACTTCAGGTTAAAAAAGATAGTAAAAGACAAAGATGGTCATTACATAATGATAAAAGGCACAATACAACAAGAAGACTGGACACTAATTAATATATATGCTCCCAACAAGGATGCACCAAAATATACAAAGAAACTACTAACAGATTTGAAAGGAGAAACTGATGAACACACAATCATTGTGGGAGACTTAAACACCCCGCTAACAGTCATGGACAGATCATCCAAACAGAAAATAAATGAGGACACATCAGCTCTAAATGACACATTACAGCAACTGGACATAATTGATATTTACAGGACACTTCATCCAGAAAAAAGAGACTACACCTTCTTTTCTAGTGCACATGAAACATTCTCAAGGATAGACCACATGCTGGGACACAAAAGTAGCCTCAGCAAATTCAAGAAGATCGAAATCATACCAAGTGTATTCTCAGACCACAAAGCTTTGAAATTGGAGATCAACTGTAAAAGGAAAGCAGAAAAAACCACATATACATGGAGATTAAACAACAGCTTATTAAAAAAGGACTGTATAAAAGAACAAATAAAAGATGAGATTAAAAAACATATAGAAACTAATGACAATGAAAATACAATGTATCAGAATTATTGGGACACAGTGAAAGCAGTAATAAGAGGGAAATTTATATCACTACAGGCCTATCTTAAGAAACAAGAAAAATCACAAGTAAACATCTTAACATCCCATCTTAAAGAACTAGAAAAAGAAGAGCAGACAAAACCCAAAGTCAGCAGAAGGAAAGAAATAATAAAAATTAAAGCAGAGCTGAACCAATTAGAGAACAGAAGGACAATAGAAAAAATTAATATTACAAAGAGCTGGTTCTTTGAGAAAATCAACAAAATTGATAAATCCCTGGCTAGACTAATCAAAGGACAAAAGGAAAGGACACAAATATCCAAAATTAGAAATAAAAGGGGAGAAATTACCACTGATACCACAGAAATACAAAGGATTATAAGAATATATTATGAAGGACTTTATGCCATGAAATTTAACAACCTGGAAGAAATGGACAAGTTTCTAGAAATTTATGGCATACCCAGATTGATCCAAGAAAAACTGGATAATCTAAATAGACCAATCGATAGTGAAGAGATTAAAATGACTATCCAAAATCTCCCTAAAGGCAAAAGCCCTGGACTAGATGGTTTCACCAATGAGTTCTACCAAGCATTCAAAGAAGAATTAACACCTATCCTCCTCAGACTCTTCCAAAAAATTGAGGAGGAAGCAATACTTCCTAATTCATTCTATGAGGCCAACATTACTCTAATACCGAAGCCTGGGGAGTTCCCTGATGGTGCAGTAGCTTAAGGCTTCGGCGTCGGTGCTGTCAGCACTGCGGCCTGGGTTTGTTTCCCAGACAGGGAGCTACCCACATACCAAAAAGCAAAAAAAAAAAAA
>PVJL010014635.1:0-27366 GCA_004026885.1 Lyroderma lyra
AGTCCATTGACATTTAGAGTGATGATCGATATGTGAGGATTTCCTGTGGCCATTACTTATTTCTTTCTTTGTTTTTGTTTGTTTGTTTGTTTGTTTGTTTTTGTTTCTTTCTTGTTGCCCCAACTTTGTTCCATTTGTCCTGATGTTTTGTTTCAGGCTGAAGAGCCTCCTTCAGTATTTCTTGGAGTGCTGGCCTCGTTCTGGCAAATTCCCTCAGCTTCTGTTTGTCTGAGAAGTTCTTTATTCCACCTTCATATCTGAAAGATAATTTGGCTGGATAATTTATTCTTGGCTGGAAGTTTCTCTCTTTTAAAGTTTTGAATATTGGGTTCCACTCTCTCCTGGCTTGTAGAGTTTCTGCTGAGAAATCTGATGCCAGCCTGATGGGTTTGCCTCTAAAGGTTATAGTTCTTTTTTTCCCTGGCTGCCTTGAGAATTGTCTCTTTGTCTTTAGTTTTGGACATCTTTAGTACCATGTGCCTTGGAGAAGATCTGTTGGGGTCCAGGTATCTGGGGGACCTGTTTTCTTCTTGAACTTGGGGTTCCAGATCTTTCCATAGTTTTGGAAAGTTCTCATCTACGATTTGTTTTAGTATGCTCTCTGTAGATTGTTCTGCCCCTTCTTCCATTCCTATTATCCTGATGTTGTTTTGTCTCAAGTCGGATATTTCTTGCAGAGTTCTTTCAATCCTTTTGGTTCTATATTCTCTCTCTTCCTCTTTCTGAGCTGTTTCCATGTTCTGGTCTTCAATATCACTAATTCTTTCCTCCATCTGGTTGGTCCTGTTTCCTATGGCAGATATTTCATTTCTCACTTCTTTTATGGTATTATTTATTTCTCGTATTTCCGTCTCAATCTTTCTTATGTTTCGAATTTCTTTGTTAAATTGTTCTTTTTGATCACAGAGGTCCTTTTTTATGTCGTTTATATCCTTTTTTATGTTATTTATCTCAGCTATGGTGTTCTGCCAATAGGTTTTCATTTCTCTCACAGCCTTTAGAATGGCTGCTTTAAATTCTCCGTCATTTAAATTCGACCCTTCCAGATGTAACAAGCTGTCTTCTGGGTAAATTTCATGTTCTTTCTAAGAATTTTTAGTTTTTAAGGAATTCATCCTGTCCACTGGGATCTTCCTTTTTGACATGAGGGCTTTATGTTCAGTGCCCAGATTATTGCTTTTGTGGTGTCTTTCTGTAGGGCAGACACTAGGTGGCACTGGGGATCAAGTTTTGGGGGAGAGGGGGCTGTTTTTTTCTTGTTTCTGATCTCCTACTGGGTTTGGATGCTATGCGCATATATCCTGGGGAGAGGCCAACAAAAGGCTTTCAGGCCCTTTGCTGGGGAAAATCAGTCTTCCCAGCCCTGATTCAGTACCTGACTGTCTAAAGGCTCACACTGCTTTCGGAACTCTGGGGTGCACGAGGAAGTGCCCGCTCCATAAGTCCAAAACTGTGGGCCTGGCCTGAGACAGCAGGGTCGCCTTTGCAGCAGGCTGGGAACAGGAACTGCAGCCCTGTGTACGTCTCCAGGGGACTTAGAGCTGGGGTGTTATCTTTGCAGTTCAGAGTCCTCGCTCAGCCCTTCTACCACTCAAAAGTTCCAGAGGCTGGCTCCCAAACTCCTTCTGTCCCCAGTTCCCCAGTCTCTCTCCCCTCCCCCAAACTGCGCAGCTCCAAATAGTCAGCAGAGATCGCGTCCAGATCCCGAGTGGTCCGTCTCTGCTCCCTTCCCTCTCCCCGACTCGCCCCCTTCTCGCCAGCCTTCAGGTGTTTACTTGCTATTTGTAGATTTCTCAACAGCCGGTTTGTCACTCAGGGTCCTCTTTCTTGGCTCCTGGATGGCCGTTCAATTGTGTTTTCTGGGAGAGGCTTTAGGAACCTCCTCTCCAGTCGTCATCTTGTCTTCTCTCTCTCAAACTTTAGTATTTTAAAGATTGGACCCTGATCTAGTGTCAACATAATAATTCAGCTCAATTCTTTTCCATCACTAGTGATGATGCCAAGCTTAGTAAGATAAGCTCAGATATTGAAAAAATTTGTATTGCAGCAATACCTTCATATACTCTCTAGACTGTTTTACAGGTACTATTTTACTTCAGGTACTTTTCCCTTCTTGAAAAAGCAAATTTGTCTCACTCTTGTTGTGATACATGATACTTACAATGTGGTTGTATTCTCCTCAAGAGCTTTTGCCTACCTGAAATACATAAATCTACCCTGTATATGAAGGGTAATTTCTAGAGCCTTTTAGGTATTTAAAACTTATTTACCTTCCATTGAACCATATTTTCCTGAGGATACTTGAAGATTTCCAAAAAGTAAGTCTGGATTACTTAGGAGAGTCTCAGGAGAGGTAACTGACTACTTCTTCCTATGCACTTTCTCAGATTGCCCTTCCAGTAGTAGGAACAATACAACTTATCATTTTCCTCTGAGCCTAGGAGATGTTTGTCTCTAAGATTTTCTATTGCACTTATGTGAACACCACCTTTTAATGAAGCAGACTGTGATTAGGCTAAAAGAATAGTCTCCTAGACTTCTATATAATATAGTTAAATAGATTCGGGTCATGTTTTTGTGGCCTGAGCTTTGTGATGTAGGTTCTCCACACCCTGTTACTAAGAATAATTTAACTTTTGGTAATTGTATTGCATTTGTCCAATGCACCCAGTCTGGAGTCCTAAATACTACTGCATAGTCATTGTCATATCAGATAAATAAACTGTTTATCCCTTAACAAAAGAAATATATATGACTATGTTTTTAGAACAACCTTATGATAATTAAAATCCCAATAAAAGTTTAGATGTGAAGAAATTAGTATTTTTCAGGCTGATCTGATCTGCTTGTAGCCAGAAGAAGATACTGAGAGATATGAAACAAGAGTAAACAAAACAAAAACACCTGCTTACAATTAGTTCATGCTGTTCCCAATTGAACTAAGCTTGTAGGACACAAACCAAGGGTATCTAATCTTTTAGTTTCCCTGGGTCACATTTGAAGACTTGTCTTGGGCCACACATAAAGTACACTAACACAACTTTAGCTGGTAAGTCAAAAAAATGGTCACAAAAAATATCTCATAAAGTTTTAAGAAAGTTTACAAATTTGTGTTGGGTTGCATTCAAAGATATCCTGGCCATGAGTTGGACAAGCTTCATAAAAAGTGCATGCACAGGCCAGTCTATATAAAGTCTGGAAAATATAGAGAAACAGGCCCAACCAGAATGAAGTCTTCTCAATAACATAAGTAGCCGCTTTTTCTTTATCAATGTGACCTATAGTCCACATTTAATCTCATATTCCAAATTAATAAAAAGGAAACTATTACCCATGCTTCTTTACCACATCTAACCCCAAACTTCCAGATTCATCCTTAGAAATCAACAAGAACAAGCTCACATTTTATAGAACACCCTCCTAATTCTCATATTATGAGTTTTATGATAGCTTCTTTGGGTACTTTTCTACTTTCTGCAGCATGATCAAGAAACTTAATTATTTCACTATAAATATACTATGGTGGGCTTAGGTTGGCAAATTTTAATAACCTCTAATAGAGGAGAATAGTCAGCATAGTTTTCTTAAATTGTCCTTTCCCCAATATACAAGGGCTGTGCAGAAAGTATCCAGAGAGGTTTATGGCTAGACTTTTTCAAGACAGACCTCATATGTGAAACATTTTATGACAATCAAATTTTTATTGAATTTTTTATACAAATGACTTAGTGATTCAAAATGAAACCATGAGAAGACCAAATATGTACTCTCAAGTTAGGAATAGGTTGCACCTTTTTGCCCCAGCTCATGGAAGGAGGGCTAGAATCAACATGGATTATATAATAATGATTACTTCATTGTAAGAAAAAAAATAGAAGTAACATGGCCATATTTTCATCTTTGTTCCAATAATCTTTTACTCATTTTCATTTTGAATGCCATATTTTATTGTAATTATCTTACTTCCTCTCTCTCTAGAATGGAAGTTTCCTGGCTGGGAACTGTACCCCACTCACCTGTGAAATTCAATGCCTGATATTCCTGGCATATAGTTGATCCTCAGTACTTTTGAGTGAATGCTCAACTACAAGAATAAATAAATAAACAGTGTTTCTAAAGTTGTTGCAAAAGGTTGTACTCTTTAGGTAGTATACTAGAGATGGAGAGTTACTATAATACTTAATGGCTACAGAGTTGTTATTTGTATAGATTAAAGTTTTGTAAATAAATAGTCATAATGGTTGCTTTGTGTAATGGGCTGAAATACTACTTTATCTTATATAAATTGCACAATAAAAACAGTTCTGGTCTTCATTTATATGACTCTTATTTTTTAAACACCACATTGCAAATTAAGTCAACTCTGTGTAGGCTGAGTCTCAGACTTTAGAAAATAAAACAGATATAAATCCTGGAGATAAAAATTGAAATGAATGCCTTAGAAGATTGAGAGTTTCTGGTAATAACAACATATGATAAAGCATTGACTCTGAAGAAGATTAATATAATGTATAATAGGGTAGACAGGTTATTTGCTTTCATTTCTTCCAAGGTATCCAAAAACAAACAACAAACAAATAAGAAAAAAAAAAGTGCTCTTGTAAAAGGCAGCCTGTGCTAATTAATGCAGGCTGGTTGTTTGGAGAAAGATAATTTTCAAACCTGAATATCCTGGGATACCCTGAATGACATTGGCAGGAAAATCTGTGTCCTAGAAATTCTTATATGCCCAAAAGGTTATTGAATAAATGAGGTGAAAAATGGTCAAACTGAGTCCACAGTTGGCCAAAAATAATTTGGATATAATGTACATCACTCTTAGAACATCAGAAAAGATGCAAAGGTTGAATCATGAGGTGTATATATTAGCTACAAAGTGTTACCTTCTGAAACCATTTTTGAGTAAATTGTAATCATTTTGAGTAACTATGGCTATACCATTTATATATGTGCTTCCAAACTTCTCACAGCAAGTCACCCAAAGGTCTTCTTCATCTATTATAATCCCACATTCAAAGTATTGTGGGCTTTCACAGCTATCTCTGGTCTAAGGCTGATGCTCTCACTGACAATACACTTGGTATACGTGTGCGTGTGTGTGTGTGTGCATGTGCACGTGCATGTGTGCATGTGCATGTGCATATGTGTGTTCTCAATTACTTGAAGTTATAAGTAAATAGTTCTTTCTCTTATGGCCACTCTTTTTCCACTTCCAGCACATGGAATTTCTGTACATTGGGAGAATAATTCTAAGCTCTTACTTTCAAATGTGCTACATCACCATTTGACCTTTCCCTAGGAAGATTTAAGACCTACAGGCCCATTAACAGGGCATACAATAGTTCACAGAAAGATAGTATTTTTGTTTATTGAAGACATATAGATAAGTTGTAACAAATACTTTAAAAACTCTCAGATAATATATGATACTTGCTGGCTAGGATTAGCAAAAGCAGCAACCTCTAGTCCAAAATAAAGATGTGTTTGCAAAGGTATGAGATTAATTATAACTTTTCCCCTAGGTCTTGGCATATAAAGAGAGTATAACTACCTCCTCTGTATAAAAATGCTAAATATTTTCAGGCGGATCTGTTTGGTGTTAATGCCATAGACCAGAGGGTTGAGAACAGGGGGCACAAGGAGATATAGATTTGCAAGTACAATGTGAACATGAGGAAGTATTTGGTGGCCAAAGCGGTGGGTAAAAAAAGAAAAAAAGGCAGGAATATAGAAAACAAGAATCACACAGATATGGGCTCCACAAGTGCTAAATGCTCGAAATTGTGCATCCTTTGAAGGCAGACACAGCACAGCCCGCAGGATCAAGCCATATGAAGTGATGATGAGGACCACATCCATGCCAGTGACAGAAAGTGCCACAGTGAGACCATAGATGGTGTTGGGCTTAATGCTGGCACAAGCCAGCTTGGCAATACCCATGTGTTCACAGTAGGTGTGGGGGATGATGCAATGTCCACAGAAGGGTAAGCGTTCAATGAGGATGACAAAGGGAAAAACAACGAGAATTCCACGAACCACACATGCCAAACCAATCTTCTCAATCACCATGGCATTGAGGATGGATGTATAATGAAGTGGATGGCAGATAGCCACATAGCGATCAAAAGCCATAGCCAGCAGAACAGCTGACTCTGCAGCAAAGACTGTGTGAACAAAAAACATTTGGGTGAGGCAGCCATGGTATGAAATTAAGTTAGACTTAAGCCAGAAGATTGCTAGCATCTTGGGCAATGTGGTTGAACATAATATCAGGTCAGTGACGGAAAGTAGACATAGAAAGAGGTACATTGGCTCATGCAGACATCTATCTGTCATGATGATGTAGAGGATAGTAACATTGCCAACCAGAGCAAGAATATACATGGAGCAGAAGGGGATGGCAACCCAGATGTTCTGGTCTTGCATTCCAGGGATTCCAAGTAGAAGAAATGTGGAAGGATGGAAGGTAGTGTCATTGGAAACAGATGCACAGAGCATAATGATGCATAGAACAGAAGGCTTTCTCTTTCTGAAAGTGGTTAGAAAATAAAAGAAAGTCATCTACAATGTCATTTTTATCTACATACCCATTCAATTTTTTACCTTTCATTCCCACCAATACTACTACAATGCATACCTTTCTCATATTTTGCCAAGGTTATTGAAATATAACTTTGTAACTAATATGCACACTTTTGGTATTTCTATCTTCCAATAAAAACCTCTACATTCCTGCCTAAATATTCTAGCATATGACTGTAGTCGGCTAAAATACAAATTAAACCTTCCCTAATGTATGTTATGCAAAATTTTGTATTAACCTACTTTGGCCTACCATTCACCATTTTTCATTATATTCTGGGCAGTGAGACACTAAACTACATCAAGAGACTTTCTTACTCTCTCACTTATGGTAGAATTTGGCAGTAGGAGCCACCAACAGGAGATTGAAGGAAGGTCAGGGATTTGTTCCTTCAGCTCCCTTCCAGCAGAATTGTTGCGAACTGGCTGTATCACTCTGAAAATAACCTTCTCTGGCTCTCGGTCCACTAGAAGCCATAATTTTCTCTTTTCCCTTCAGTTCAAGGGTTGTAACAATGTCAGCTATCACTAGCCCAGGAACTTCATAATCACTTGTGATTTCCCTACATTGAACCACACCTTTGATGATGGTAACTATATTAAACTGTACTCAAATGACCTAATTTGAGCATGCAATCTGTTTCCTGCTAAAATCTTGACACAATGGCACACAAAAGTCTTCTTGATCTTGCCCACCTATCGAAAATTAATTACTACCATATTCTATCACATGCTTCATGCTCCATTCATATCTAAGTCATATTTAATTTTGGACATTGTGAAAGACTCAAAGGCATGATTTATTACACCTGCATGCCCTTTTATATTTTTTCACAAAATGGTTATTCCCATTCAGTCACCTGCCAAGCTGCCAACAGTCATTCGCAACTCAGCTGGATACATCCATCCCTGTGAAGCCCTTCTATGGTCCTGCTGCTATGACATAGGAATCATATATCTTCAGCATACCATCCTTAGGAAATATTCTATACATTTTTTTATAATTTTACATATATACATGTGTATATGTGTGTATATATATATATATATATATATATATATATATATGCACACACACACACACACACATATAATCTTTGCCTATTACACTATGAAAGTTTTTGTATCTCATATTTTTCTATAAATTCATCATCAATACCTCATATACCTTGGGGTAATAAATAATATTTAACAAGAACATAGATAACACATTGAATGCTGCAAGTGAAAACTTTCAAAACAGATTTGAGTAAATGGCCATGGTTAAAAACAGTGCTTCTTTTTGGGATCCTTCCTTATGAATCAGACAAGATTTATTCTCACTAGATCTACAATGTCAATAATGTTCTTTTTGTTTCCTATACTTCAAGAAGTGCTCCTTATAAGCTATTTAATACATTTCTCACCTAATCTAATCTGTCTATATGATATATTTCTGTCTGCTTTCTTGATTTTCAACATGCATTAGTTTGACTATAAAATATATCTGCCTTGGTCTGTTTTTGTCTACTTTAAAGTATGAGCCCTGATATGACCAGTCAGGCCAGGAGCCATACAAGTGTGTGCTCCAAGAACACTTTAAGATAAAGCATGCTACGGGAACAGAAGAAAAAAATGAAGAGATGGTGACTTAATGATGAGTTACATCTAGGTAGGTTTCTTGGAATGACTAGGCTGTACATTTAATATTATGCCAATAGAAAAGAAAAAAGAGAGAAGAAAACATTTTTTCTTGGAAACATTTTACTTTGAGAGAGCTCTATAGGTAAAATCAGAAACATCATTTTTACCTTATTAAGGTTCAGTCTTTGGGACTTAGACATTCTTGCTTTTTGAATGGACAACAACATTAAATTTATCAAATTGGTCTCACCTCAAACAAATTTTTAAATGTGGAAACATCTAAGATAGAATTTAAAAAGTTCCACAAAAACCTCTTCAACAAATGGTGCTGTGAAAATTGAAAAGCCACCTGCAAGAGAATGAAACTAGACTGTGATATGTCACCATATACCAAAATTAACTCAAAATGAATAAAGCCTAAATATAAGTCCTTGAACAATAAATTGCAAAGAAGAAAGCATGGGTACTAAACTAATGGACTTTGGGTTTAGAGATTTTCTAAATTAGACCTGAAAGGCAAGGGAAGTAAAAGCAAAAATAAATGAATGGGACTACATTAAGCTAAATAACTTTTGCACAGTAAAAGAAACCATCAACCAAACAAAGAGGCAAGCAGCCAAATGGGAAACACTATTTGCCAACAATACCTTCAATAAGGGGCTAATATTAAAAATATATTTAAAAGTTATCCAACTCTGAAACAAAAATATCCAAACAATCCAATCAAAAAATGGGCAGAAAACCTAAACAGACACTTTCTCCAATAAGACATACAAATAACCAACAGACACATAAAAAATGCTCAGCTTCACTAGCTATTAAAAAATGCAAGACAAAACCACAATGAGATGTCACATTACACCTGCTAGAATAGCTATTATCAGCAAGATGAGGAATAACAAGTGTTAGAGAGGTTGTGAAGAAAAAGACACTCATTCACTGTTGGTGGGAAGAGAAATATGTACAGCTAAGCTGAAAAACAGTATGGAGATTCCTCAAAAAATTAAAATTAATACAATCAAGCAACCTCTCTTCTGAGTATATATCCAAAATATCTAAATACATTTATCTATGAAAATATATGTACCCCTATGTTCAGTGAAGCATTATTCATGGTAGCCAAGACATGGAAACAACCAAATGTCCTTGAATAGATGACTGCATAAAGAATATATGGCACATATGTGCAATAGAATATTACTCAACCATAAGAGAAGATAAAATACTGTCATTTTGAAAAACATGGATAGGACTTGATATTATCACACTAAGCAAAATAAGTGAGACAGAGTAAGTCAAGAACCATATAATTTCACTTATATGTGAGACATAAAACTGAAAGCAACATATGAAGAAGACAAAGAACAACTCATAGACACAGACAACAGTTTAGTGGTTACCAGAGTGTAAGGTGGCAAAGAGATGGTATAAGAGAGTAAAAGAGGTCAAATATATGGTAATAGAAGGAAAACTGACTCTGGCTGATGTGCACACAACATGATATATAGATGATGTATTATGGAATTGTACATTTGAAACCTATATAATTTTACTAATCAATGTCACCTCAATAAATTTAATTTAAAAAATTTTAAAGTTTGATAAGACTTAAAGAGAATACTCTTTCTTTAATTCTTTAATCCTTTAATCATCTGCAACTGAATTATTAAAACACCAACCAATTTTGTTTTATGAAATGCAATACTGTATGCATTTCTTATACACTATTCCAATTTGCTACTTTAGGTCAATAGTTTCTATAGCTATAAATTATATAAGTAATAATGTTATTACGAGTTTTATTTACTAATAAAATTATTATTTTGTTTGAATTTTAAAACCAAACAATAAAGTTTACTGCCAATTCTATTGTAATTTTGCATATTCTTAAAAATTCAAAAATCAAGTTATAACAAAAGAATGATGATAAACATATCAATGCCCATCTTGGAAAAGTGTAAATATTTGTTATTTCTATCCTGAAAAAGCCAAAGATTTTTAAATAATGGATAAATCAGTGGAATATAATCTTTTCATGTAGTTAAAAAAATCAGAAATCATATATAGTCCAATAATTATATTGTGCTTGACTCCCAAGTATGATACCTTGAAAAGTGGTCAACTGACAGTTGCTTATTCAAATCTAGTGGCAAAGAATATGTCCATGTTTGTGGCAGCTATTTTCAATTTTAGATCCGCTGATTCTGAGAATGTTTTCTTTTCATTAAGTCAATGTCTGTAAATACAATTTGCATAAAACAGGCATGATTCCTCATCAGTGTCTCGGGCTTTTATTTTATAAACACTAACATGCTTTCTAAGGTTGCCTTTCTATTTAGCTTGTCAAAAAATTTTATTAAGAATCTACTGTGTGCCAGACATTCTTCTACATGTTTGATATACACTGAAGAATAAGTACATGAATGTTCCATGATATATTAAGCTTTTCTAATGAAAAAACATAATTAATCAAATACTCTCAAATATATGTGTTAAAATGTTACATTGATATATGCTATGAAGAAAAGTTACATAAGTCGGTATCTACTCAAAGACAAACTGACTCCATAAAAGAAGCCATAGGCATGAATCTACTGGAGCTGAGTAGGGATGTTGAGGACAGGACATTGTGGGCATCACTCATTCATAGGGTTACCAGGAGGCAGGTCCTACTCAACAGCACATAGCACACACTCAGAGAAAGCCTCCCTGAGGAAAATTAATTTGGTCACCAAAGATGAGTTTCCCTAAATGCCTCAAACACCTCTCTTACAACTCCACTTACAGAATTATCACCCTCTGTATGTTATCCAGTTAGGAAAATAAGAGATAAAAAAAAAGCCTAGATTCGGGTGCCTGGATTCAAAATCTGGCCTCACTGCCAATAGTGTATTGCCTTGAGCAAATTGTTTTATTCCCCTTTTTCCTCAGTTTTCTAACATAAAGTTGAGATAATAATACTTCATAGGGGTTTTCAGAGCTTGATGAAAAGTATAGTACATACTACATTCTATGTGAGTAATAAATATTTGTTATGTTACTCACTGCTATTTTTCATAATTTAGCATATCTCTTAGTCCATTGGTCTTATCATATACTCTCTCACCATGTACCTCACAAAAAAAGAAAATTTCATTTAGTTCCTCAAATTGAAAATTGTGTTGGCCTTTTTTGAGTATGTAATTCTATGGTCAGGGTACTGAGGGCTTCACCCTCTTTTAAATCAAGAACTACCTTAAATGGTATTTAAAACTGGTTTTCAGTTAGCTGGGTTAGATGGACTTTTGCAAGATATGAGATGAAATGGCTCCTCAGTTATCCCAATCCCACTGATATACCAATGCCATTGAAGTTCATTTATTATTATTAATCTTTTCTGGGACTGAAAAACACTGGTGATATTTGGGTTCTTAAATACAAAAAGATTGAGCATATTCTGTACTGCCACTAAGAGAGAATAATAATAAAGGCATATGCATCTGATTTCTGTTAAAGGTAAAACTTCTACTAAGCTGTTCAATTAAGCAGTCACCTAGTTTTGCCCTGGAAAAGATAGAAAAAAAAAACCTGGAAGCTGTGCTGTTCAGATTTCAAGCTCAGTGGGCTCAAAGTTTTCTGCATGTGAACTTAGAGGGGAGAATTAGGAAATTAGATTTGGAAGGTACAATCTCTACTCAGACACTGGGGAAAGTTAAAATCCATGAATTTCCTGATCTTCTGGTCTTTATAATAGCATTGTAAATGTCCTAGGTTCTGAAAAACAAGGTTACTTTCTAAGAAATATATGTAGCTTTATACTTGTCTGGCTAGCATCACCAATGTAAGTGAGAAAAAGATACAGTTATTGTTAAGAAATTCTGATCTCATTAATCCTTGAAGCAAGGCTACTCCTAGAGATCTATCTGACTGGCTTGTCTTGAAACTATCAAGAAAATAGCAAAAGAATAAAATCTTTAACTGCAGCAGAAAGGATTCAGGTGGACAGAATATAAAGACTTACTGATGATAAATTTTGATATGCAAGGCTACCCAAATACCTGAGGGATTCAAGAAACTGACCTCTTATAATACAATTAAAGGGATAATGTGAGATGACTTCCAGAGTAGCCAATGACATTAATATTATTTATTTGTTATTTTTTCAATTACATTTGGCATTCAGTGCTATGTTAATTTGAGGTGTACAGCAGACACCAACGTTTACGGCATGCAACCCTGAATGGGCCTGATCTCAATATCTTTGTATGATTGCTATTCCTCTCTATCTTTCCCTACCTCTGCTTCTGACTTTTAAGAATGGTCCTTAACCCTATTTTTCTATCCATCTTATTTATTCAATACTCACCCAAGCTTTGGTGGTCAGCAACACTAGAAAAATCTTGATTCAGCACAAGTAGCATAGTTCCTAGATCTGAAATTTAGTATTACTTATCTCCATCCTTTAAAAGATCTTTTGCACAGAAATGCTGTGGTTGGCTCAGAGCATTAATAGTCCCAGACTGTTAAGGTAGGGATGAATTTGTAAATAAGATCTCTGGGGAGACACATTATTCATATCAGAGTCTTCTCTTAAAGGCTAGGCATTTTTTAAGACAGGAGAAGGGGCCACAAGTGTGAATAGGGCTTTAAGGCAGGAGTCAAAACTTAAGAAAAATGGTCCACACTAGACATACACATTTTTTAATCAGCATCATGATGATAATATTTAAAGCTCTGAAGTAAAATAAGATAAAAAAGTAGTGAATTATTTAAAGAACACCAAAAACTAATTCCTAATTAAAAAAACATGCAAGTGATACTGTTGTCAGAGATTCTCTTATGTTAACGCAATGCTAAGTACATTGGGTAAAAAGGTATCATAGTAATGCAGTACAAGAAATAACTTGCAACTTTTTTTTCACTTACTACTACATAACAGCCTTATTTTAATATCAATGCAAATAGGTATACCTGCTTTTTCTTCCAAATTTTTAGAGTGATATCCATAGTAATTTATTTAACTACTGTCCTCTTAATGGAACATTTAGATGGGTCTAATATATCACTACCACTAACAGTGTTATAATAGATATCTTTCTATATGCTCACATTATACATGCATTTTAAACTTAGAGAAATTGTCAAATCATTAGCGTGTATGAGATTATTTTTCCCACATTTTGTCATGACTGAGAATCTTTTATTATACTTCAACTGTGCGTATTTAATAAGCAAAATCAGTGTCATGGTTTTCATCTACATTTTTTATTAGGAACATAGCATGATCTCTCCGGATAATGTTAGGGATTCCTCTGTGAAATTTTCTATTGTTCTGGTCATTATTTTGCTTATTTTTGAGAACTTTTTTTATGTACTATAGACTTACATATAGTGTATGTCATTTATGAAGTGTATGTAATTCCTATGAGGAAAAATATTGTTATAGACTGCAAGTCTATATAACAAAAATCATATATTGAAGCCCAAACTCCCAGTGTCACTGCATTTGGAGTAAAAAAGTAATTAAGGTCATAAGGGTGGGGCAAAAAAAAAGTGCAAGTGAAAGACACAAGTTAGGAGTAGGTTTGTGGTAGAAAAAAAACCACTAAAGCCAGGTGAAGAAAGTAATTCAAAAAGGAGAAAATGGCCAATTAAATAAAGTAGTGATAAGTCAAGGAGTAAGAGGGCTGAAATCACTATTTTTAGGAACTGCAGGCATTATTAACCTTAACAAGGATGGAATTGTGCAGTGGTAATATGAAATTCAAATACAAGTGAGTTAAAAATGGGATGGAAAAATTAAAACTATTAAATACAAACAACTCTCTTGAGGATTTGTGCAGCAAAGGGAAGTAGAGAACTGGGGTAATAGCTGAAAGCAAACTGTTGACAAGAAAATTTTAAGGTAATAGAAATAACATCAAGTTTCTATATTAATGGAGAAAATCCAATACAGAGGTAAATGATCATTTAAGAATACGAAGAGAATTGTTAAGATGATTGCTTTAAGTGGGCATTACACAATAGAGCTTAGTGCACAAGTAGAGAGTTTGATCCTGGCATCCATAGAAACCAGAGGGAAAATAGAAATAAATGTGTAGAGGAAGACAGGTGTGTAGGAATAGTTGTGGATGTCTGTGGAAATTTTCTCCTTTTTGCCTCTATGTTTCCAGGCAAGTAAAAACAAGGTCATCTATAATAGAGAATGATGATAGGAAAGAAAATCTTAAAGGTTTGAGGAGAGAAAAGAAGTTACAAAATAATCATTTAAAGTTTGTGAGAGAAAATGAAAAGAGAAATGTAATATAATTGCAATGAAACACAAGAGGTAGGTAGCCATATTTCCCACTTTGTTTAGGAAAGTCCCAATTTATATTGTTATCTAAATAACATTACTAATAGTTTCCCCTTATATTTATTTAATTTAATTTTTTAACTTTTTAATTTTTATTATTAGACTTATTGGGGTGATATCTGTTAGCAAGGATTACATAGGTTTCAGGCATACAATTCTACAGTGCATTGTCAACTTGTTGTATAATAAGTTTACCACCTAATGAGACTTCTCTTTCTATCACCACATAATTAGCTCTCCCTCCCTCCTCTCCCACCCCTCTCCTTTCTCCCCTCCCTAACCTACTTTGTCCCAAAATAAACATTAAACTATTGATTGTGTTCATGGGTTATTTGTTTGTTTGTTCATTTCTTTTTTTCCTTGTTGCTTTTAGTTTTATATTCCACATACGAGTGAAGTCATACAGTTTTTGTTTTTTTCTGTCTGGCTTATTTCACTAAGCATGATCATCTCCAGGTCCATCCATTTTGTTGCAAATGGCAATATTTCATCTTTTCTTATAGCTGAGTAATATTCCATTATGGATATGTGCCACAGCTTCTTTATCCAGTCTTCTGTCACAGGCCACTTTGGTTGTTTTCCTGTTTTGGCCACTGTGAACAGCGCTGCGATGAACATTGGGGTACAGAAGTCTTTGCGGACAAAGGTTTTCAAGTCTTTTGGGTAGATCCCCAGAAGGGGGATTGCTGGGTCAAATGGTAACTCCTTTCCCAACTTTCTGAGGAATCTCCACACCGTCTTCCACAGTGGTTGTACCAATTTGCATTCCCACCAGCAGTGTGGGAGATTTCCTTTTCCTCCACATCCTTTCCAGCACTTGTTATTCCTTGTCTGGTTGATAATAGCCATTCTAACAGATGTGAGGTGGGATCTCATTCTGGTTTTGATTTGCATTTCCCTGATAGCTAATGAGGATGAGCATTTTTTCATGTGTCTGCTGGCCATTTGTATTTCTTCATTGGAGAAGTGTCTGTTTAGTTCTTCTGCCCACTTTTTAATTGGGTTGTTGTTTTTCCCCTTATATTTAAATTGTATATCACCTAACTAAAAAAATCCTTGAATTCAGCAATCCTAAATTTAAAATAAAGTGACAGCACATTTACAACTTTTATTTCATGGCTGCAGGCAAAAACTGAGTTAATAGTTGGGTTTAGAGAAAATTGCTGAAAAAGCACAATAAAGAGAGAGAGTGTGTGTGTGTGTGTCCATGTGTGTGTGTACACATGGTATATGTGTGTTAGGAAGAGAGAGAGTTTATATTAAACAGTTACTCTAAGAATGAACCATAAAATTAATGTTAGTGAGGAGAAATAAGATATGAGAAAAATGAAGTTTGAAAGAGTAATAAGTCAATACAATTAATTCATTTTTCATACAAATTCCAAGGTATGTTAAGGAAATTAAAAATATTAGGTAGGATGACCAAAATCTTTTGAAAAAAGCATAAGAGTGCAGAGAATCAAATATTTCCAGTTAATATTGCATAGCTATACTTCCCCCAAAATATAGTGGTTTAAAACAATTTAGTATCATTTCTTATGAATTTATAGATTTACTGAGATTAGATGGGCAGTTGACATTTGGGGTCTTTCTCATGTGGCTGCAATCATATTTTTTATGGACCTGTAGTAATCGCTGAGCTTGACTGAAATTGATGCAATTGGTTCTGCTTATTAACTAGGAGTTCAGCCAGGATGTCAACCACATGAACTCTTCATATAGCCAGAAAATCTCAAGGTATACTGGATGTGTTTTAGAGACAGTGTCAAAAAAAAATCAACAACAACAAAAAATAAATGTCCAAAGATACCAATGAGAAATATGTAAGCTTCTTATACTCTCATATTCTTGCCTTAAATATCCTGAAATGCCACATCTAATGCATTCTTTTCTCAAGAAGTCACTAAGACTGGTCCAAATAAAAGGTGATTGGAATTAGACTTTACTTCCTGTAGAAGTGGCAAGATCATATTGCAATATATATATATATATATATATATATATGGAATGCAAGATATTATTTCCGCCATCACTGGAGAAAAAATGTGCAACAGTGCACCTTCTGGACAGAATAATGCATATATCCTCCTGCATGCAAAATAAATTAATCCCTTCCCTAAGATCCCAAAGTTTTGTTTCCATTATGGGTTTAGTTTGAAGTCCAAGTTCTCAGCCTCTCAATACAAAATGTCAATAGGGCTTCTTCAGCTCAATTCCTTGAACACAACTTCATGAATGTGATTTCTCTCAATTTGAAGGCCTGTGTAATAAAGAAATGAGAAATTAATCTGCACCCTATATAGCCAACATACAATGGTAATACAGAAATAGAATAACTGCAATAGATACTCATATGTAAAATAAAAAGAGCCATATTACAGTCACCAGCCAGTCAATGAAATTTTGTAAAATGCAGCCACAGAGATGTCACCAATTTCTTAATAAGGACCTATTTGTGCTCCATTAGAATGATTCTTCATAGCTTTTATTTTTTTTAATTCATTTTTATTGTTAGACTTATTCGGGTGACATCTGTTAGCAAGGATTACATAGGTTTTAGGCATACAATTCTACAGTGCATGGTCTTCATAGCTTTTAGCTCTAACAACTTCTTGGCAGTTGGCTGTATATTCTATGTCATATTTGCTTTGACATATATTTATATATTTTTACTTATATTCATATTTATATTTTTAATATATTAGGGTGATGTTGGTTAGTAAACTTATACAGGTTTCAAGTGTACAATTCTATAATACATAATCTATATATTGCATGGTGTGCTCACTACCCAGAGTTAGTTCTCATTTCATCAACCTGTATTTGACACCCCTTGCTCCTTCACCACCCCTTTCCCTCTTACCCTCTGGTAACTACTAAACTATTGTCTGTTTCCATAAGTTTCTGGTTTGTGTTTGTTTGTCTTGTTCCTTTGTTGTTTTCAGTTTTATATTTCACATATGAGTGAAGTCATATGGTTCTTGGTTTTTTCTGTCTGGCTTACTTCACTTAGCCTGTTGACCTCAAGATTCATCTATGTTGTCACAAATGGCAGTATTTCATCTTTTCTTATGGCCAAA
This sequence comes from Lyroderma lyra, assembly GCA_004026885.1. Taxonomy (NCBI): domain Eukaryota; kingdom Metazoa; phylum Chordata; class Mammalia; order Chiroptera; family Megadermatidae; genus Lyroderma; species Lyroderma lyra. The sequence goes on from PVJL010014635.1 coordinate 17,620, forward strand.
TAATATTCCATTGTGTATATTTACAACATCATCTTCATCCAATCATCTATCACAAGAACCTTTGGTTATTTACATATCTTGGTCACTGTGAATAACGCTGCAATAAACATTAGGGTACCTATGTCTTTGCAGACTAAAGTTTTCAGATTTGGGGGATTAAATACCTAGGAGAGCGATTGCTCGGTCATATGGTAACTCTATTCTTAATTTTTTGAGGAAACTCCATATTGTTTTCCATAGTGGCTGTACCAGTTGTGAGGTATTATGTCATAGTGGTTATTATTTTCATTTCCTTAATAGCTACTTAAGTTGAGCATTTTTACATATAACTTTGGCTGTTTGTATGTCTTCTTGGGAGAAGTATCTATTCAGATTTTCTGTTTATTTTTTAATCAGACTGTTTTCTTTGTTGTTGTTGTTGAGGAGTTGTATGAGTTCTTTATGTACAGTAGACTTAGTTAATCAGCATTCATAAAGATTGGTAGGTGGCAGATAAATGCAATTTCTGTTTGCTTGAGAGTTACTATTAAGAATAGACCTAACTCATACTATACCACATACTATACCATACTAAACCATACCATACCATAAACTCTCTATTGTCTTATTATTAATATTGAAATATGATGATTAAAGCAAATTAAGAGAAATAAAGACAAACAATGTAACAGTTTTATTATAAAAACATCTTTGGGAATGCAGTGTGCAATTTTAGTTAAATGACAGTCAATAAACTTTCAACTTAATGGACTTCACTAACATAATTATTTTAACTTCAAGTAGCTTAAAAATACACACATAGATACATACTTGAAACTGTTATGTGAGCCCAGGAACCCTGTGCACGAGAGAGGAAAGCTCATTACATTTAGAAATTAAACACATTAATAATTCTGCCTATCTGTGCTAGTGAGACTGAGGTTGGCTAGAAATCCAGGTGCTTTCCAGAGGGATGCACACATGGGTTTAACCACTTGCCACGCTCACCTGTTGTTCAGTGGAGGCACATTACTGGAGGCACCAGAGTAATACCGAGAAGAGTTAAGCTGTCAGGTTTTGGGGTGGGGGCTTGGGGGTCCCATTGTTTCAGAGCTGAGAATGCCACATTTGTTGCACACAGGAGGATGCCATTTTATTCTTTCTTAAACTCTTCCTAAAAAGACCAACTCTGAGATCTCATTGGTCTAACAAAATCCAGACATGCTCACTACACACCCCAAAACCAAGCCCATCACAGGTTGAACTACATCCCCCAGGGTGCTGTAGGCTACCAAGGGCCGAGATCCACTCTACCAGGTACAGAAATGGGTCTTATAGGTTTTTGACAGAGGAGCAAGCAGCACGACCTTTCTAGGCAACCCACCCCAGAGCAGACAACAACAACAACAAAAAGAAAATCCCAGTGAAGCCAAGCAGCTGGCCACAGAAAAAACACCACAAAACTCTTTTTTTAAAAAATGGAAGTTCCCCCACAGAAAACCGCACAGATGCCCTGGAATTTTGACCAGATCACTTGGAGTTGTGCCCCACCAACCCAGTAGAGCACCCAGGGCTTCAGAGTGATCAGCCTTGTCCTAGTGTTTTTTTGTGGTTTTTGTTTGTTTGTTTGTTTGGTTGGTTGGTTGGTTGGTTGGTTGACTTTTTTACTGCTTTTTCTTATTTTTTCAATCTGAAGCAGGAAAAGCTGTATGCAGCTCACTGAGGAGAGGTCAGTGGTACTCTACCACTCCCTCTGCTGCTCCTCCTGCACAGCTAAAAGAGACACAAGTGAAAAACTACTAGGCTCTCCAAAATTTATTTAATTACTTTTTTATTCTATTTTTAATTCTTTTCTTCCTTTTCTGTAATTTTATTATTGCTCTTCCTTAATTTCTATTTTTTACATCTTTATATATTTTTATTTTTAAGTTAATTTTCTTTATTAATATTACCATTTTCTATATTTTTTCTTATTCTCTTTCTTTTCTTTTTCTCTTTTTCTTCCTCTTTCAAAGTGTGATCAGGCACACTGGAGATTTGCCCAATCCAGGTCTGCTTGGAAGAGCGATTGGCCCCATTAAAATAGTGGGGCAACAAGTTTTTGTAGACTTTTGCAAAAGCAGCTATCTGCAACTTATTAGAGAGCTATTGGTGCCACTCTGCTGCCCCTCCAGGGCAACTAAAAGTGTGTTTCAAGTGACAGATGGCAGAACCCACAGCAAGAGAGAAGAAAAAAATTTTTTGTTGTTTTTTTTCTTTTTAATTTGATTTTTTTTTCTTTTTCAATTACTCTCTCATCTTCTACCATGGGACTTATACAAACTTTATTTTTCTTTTTTTCTTTTCTTTATAATATTACCTTTTTGTCTTTTTCTTTTTCATTTTTTCTTCTTTTTTCTTTTAATTTTATAACTATTTTTTACAATTTATTTAATTTGTATTTCATGTCTTTAATTTTAGTTTTTGAATTCTCTTAAACTTTTTCTATATATTTTTATTTTTTAAGTTCTATTTTATTTTTTAATCTTTACTTTTTGTTTTTTGTTATTTTCTTTATTTCATTATTATTATTAATACCTTTTTCTTATTTTCTTTCTAAGTTCATAGAGGCACCCTGAAGTGTTATCCTGCCCACATAAAGAAACTTTGAGAGGTCAAGTGATCAGCCCTGCCCTATTAGCAGGGGAAGACATTTGTTAGTTCTTTTTACAGGAGTGGCTGTCTGAGACTACCAGAAAAACTTCTAGTGCTGCTCTGCCACTGCTTCCCACCCCCAAGACAGCTAATTACTGCTGCAAGTGGCAAACCCTGGGACTCTCAGGGAATTATTTTTCTCTTGTATATTTGTTTGTTTCTTTGTTTGTGTGTCTGTTTCTTGTCTTTTTCTTTTCCAAAAGTGAATACAAGCCCTGCAGAGATTTTTTCCTGTCAACATTCTACATGGTTGAGTGATCAACCCCACCTTACTAAAGGGGGAGGACTTTCTTGTTAACTTTAGCAGGAGTGGCTGTTGGCGACAAGCCTGGAAGTTTTCAGTGTTACTCTGCCACTACCATTGAACAGTTAACAGTGTGCTGTGAGAGTCACACCACTTAATTAAAACTAAATTACACACACCACACATTCAACAGACAATCTTAGATTACACTAACAGGAGATCAAAGAGATTGCTTTATTGAACCACACAGGACATATAATACATAAGGCCACCAAGAAAAAACTAAGAGACATAAAAGATATACTTACTACATAGAAGCAAACACAGAAGAAGCCAGAATAAAAAATAAAAAAAGAAAACAAAGAAAAACTTGTCCTAAATTAAAAATCAAAAGAAAACCCCAGAAATTGAGTTAACTGAAATAGAGGCAATCACCCTACCAGATCAAGAGTTTAAAAAATAAGTTACAAGAATGTTTACAGAACTTACTGCAAACTTCAACAATAAGATAGCAACCATAAAGAAAGACATAGAAACCATAAAGAACACCCAATCAGAAATAAAGAACACAATAACTAAAATGAAGACTACATTAGAAGGAATCAAAATCAAAGGTTAGATGAAAAATCAAAGCAGCTATCTGGAACAAGGTAGTAGAATATACCCAAATGGAAAAGTGAAGAGAAAACAAAATTTTTAAATGAGGACAGCCTCAGAGACCTCTGAGACATCACGCATAACAACATTATGATCATAAGGGTACCAGAGGAGAAGAAAGAAAACAAGGAATTGAGAAACTGTAAAAATAATTACTTAAAACTTTCTGAAGCTGATAAAATCAACAGACACACAAACACAATCAGCACAAAGATCAAGGTGAACCCAAACAAGCCCAAACCAAGACATATCATAATTAATATGGCTAAGGTAAATAACAAAAAAAAATACTAAAAGCAGCAAGAGAAAGGCAACAACTTATCTACAAGGGAGCTCCATTAAACTACCATCAGATTTCTCAATAGAAACCATGCAGGGAACTAGGCAAGATGGTGAACAGAGAGGAGATTTCTAAAACCCCTCTCTGAAAATACAATTAAATGGCTCAGCAGTATCCAATATGGGAAACCCTGAGTGGCATAGTAACAACTGAGAGTTCCACGCATTAGAACACCTGAAGTTTAGAGAAGGGGAGGCGAGAGAGAGAGAGAAGGAAGAGACAAAACATGACCTGACCCAACCACATGTAACTGAAGAACTAGGAAGAAATCAGGGAGCAGCATGATACTAGGGTGAAGAGAGACTAAGCAATGACAAGAGTGGAGGTCAGATTAGTGGGAACCCTGCAAGACCATGAGTGAGTTAAACCTAGTAGCAGTGTGTTAGAGACACATTCTGGGAGCCATGCCCTGGGTGGCACAGAACCTAAGCAAGGCATCTGAGTTATCATAGACAGAAATAGGGCCCCCAGAGACACCACTGCAACTCTTGGCACGTGCAAACACTGCCGGGAATAGTTGTCATGGAAACAAAATGCTGAAACATAATCCTGGGTAAAATGCGACATCAGGATAAGGGAGATAGGCAGAATGAGAGGCACTCAACCTGAAAAGTATAAATGGCTTCAATTTGCATTCCATCAACTTCTCCCTTAACCCCCAGCTTTCCCAATGAACTGCAGAAAGCAGAGAGACTATGAACCACTTGCTGCTGCCCCCAAACACTGGGATAGACCATAGATATACATTAAGCATCTCCCCTCTCTCCCAAAACTTGATACCCACTGCAACCTAGTGATTGCTCTACAGCAAGACACCACAAAAATATAATTCTCCTTGGTACCATCAGAGGTAAAGGCCCGCATGACAAAGAGAAAGAACACAACAAACAATATGAGTAGTTTAGGAATGAAAACTGCTCAGAAAGATGAAAAATTTCCAGAGAAGGATCTTATAGATCTATAAATTTATGAACTAAGTGACATAGAATACAAGGTTGCCATTCGAAAAGCTCTCAGAAAAATGAAAACAAATTGGCTGAGATAATCTCAAAAAGGAAATCTGTGAACAAAAGGAACATTTTAACAAAGAAATTCAAACTATAAAGAAGAATAAAATGGAAATTAAAGAGATAAAAAATAATAGAAGAAGTGAAATGAAGTAACTGCCATAGGAAACAGGGCCAACCAGATGGACAAAAGAATTGCTGATATTGAAGATTGAAACATGGAAACAAGTCAGAAAGAAGAAGTTAGGGGTTGGAGGAGGACAAGATGGAGACTGGAGAGGAGGTCCCTAAAGCATCTCCCAGAAAACACAATTGAATAGCCATCCAGGAGCCAAGAAAGAGGACACTAGGTGACAAAACACAGCAGCTGAGACATCCATACATTGCAAGTAAACACCTAAGGTTTGGACAGAAAGGAGCAAGCGGGAGAGAGGGGAGGAAACAAAGACAGATCGCAACAAGACCCAATCATGGCTGACTGCACTGCATGGGAAGGGAGAAGCCAAGAGGCGACAAGAGGAGAAGACCTAGAAAAACAGCAGAACAGTGGGAGTCCGTTGGGGAGCTAGGCTGGGGAGCTGGAATTTGAAGTGGCGAGTTGGGGACAAACCTTGGGAGCCAGCCGCTGGAATTCTTGAGTGGTAGCAGGGCTGAGTGAGGACTCTGAACTGCAGAGACGACATCTTGGCTCTAGGCTCCCTAGGGTCCCACAGCACAGGTGCGCGCACCTCCTGCACAGGGCTGTGGTTACTGGTCCCAGCCATCTGCGGGGACGAGCCGGCTACTGCGCACAAGTGCAGAGTCCCTACACAGACGGGGCTGCAGCTCCCATTCCCGGCCCACTGCAGAGGCGGGCTGGTTGCTAGCGCAGCATGCGCGGCTCCTGCACAGAGCTGTGGCTCCCATTCCAAGCCCACTGCGGAGGCGGGCCAGCTGCCTTCCTACCACAGACTGAGATCCACACCTTTGGACTGGTGTGCATGCCTGCTCATGAGCCCCTGGGTCCTAAACGCAGTGTGAGCCTGCAGACCCTGACCCAACATTTGGCCATGGAAGCAGACCCGGGAAGAAAGGCGGATTTGATAGCATTCGCCCCAACCAGCAGGAACAGCCTTGGCCCATATCACCGAGCTTCCCCAGGATAGGGCAGAAGGTGGAGCTGCCCCGGTGTGCCTTTTGTTGGCCTCTCCTCTTTCCTACAACCTTCCCAACCAACTAACTAACTATAGGAAATGGAGGGACCATGATAGATGTGCACCACCTCCAAACATAGCAGGAGACCAGAAATAAGAAATAAACGACCCCTCTCTCTCCCAAAACTTGCCCCACCACGTACCACCTCGTATCTGCCCTATAGCAAGACACCACAAAAGTAAAAATCTGGGCTCCTGGGCACCACTGAACATAACACCCTCATGTCAAAGAGGAAGAACCCAGCAGACACCATGAATTCCTTAAAAACTAAAACTCCTCAGAAAGAACAGGAAATTTATCAAGACAGCTTCTTAGACCTAGAAGTTTCTGAATTAAAGTGACAGAGAATTTAAAGTAGCCATTGTAAAGGCTGTGAGAGAAAAGAAAACATATTGGCAGAGCACCTAGGCTGACTTAAACAAGATAAAAAAGAACATGAATGACATAAAAAGGAACTTCATGAAAAAAAGGAACAATTTAACTAAGAAATTCAAAACATAAGGAAGATTGAGATGGAAATACGAGAGATAAATAATACAATAAAAGAAGTGAGAAACGAACTAACAGTCATAGGAAACAGGGCCAACCAGATGGAGGAAAGAATTAGTGATATCAAAGATCAGAATATGGAAACAGCTCAGAAAGAAGAAGAGAGAGAATATAGAACCAAAAAGATTGAAAGAACTCCACAAGAAGTATCTGACTCCATGAGACAAAACAACATCAGGATAATAGAAATAGAAGAAGGGTTAGAGAACTCTACAGAGAACATATTCAAACAAATAGTAGATGAGAACTTTCCAAACCTATGGAAAGATCTGGAATCCCAAGTTCAAGAAGAAAACAGGTCCCCTAGATACCTGGACCCTAACAGAATTTCTCCAAGACACATGGTACTAAAGATGTCCAAAAATAAAGACAAAGAGACAATTCTCAAGGTAGCCAGGGAAAAAAGAACTATAACCTTTAGAGGAAAACCCATCAGACTGGCATCAGATTTCTCAGCAGAAACTCTGCAAGCCAGGAGGGAGTGGAATCCAATACTTAAAAATTTAAAAGAGAAAAACTTACAGCCAAAAATAAATTATCCAGCAAAATTATCTTTCTGATATTAAGGTGGAATAAAGACCTTCTCAGACACACAGAAGCTGAAGGAATTTGTCAGCACAAGGCCAGCAATCCAAGAAATACTGAAGGAGGCTCTTCGACCTGAAACAAAACATCAGGAAAATGGAATAAAGTTGGGAAAACAAAAAAGAAACAAAAATAAAACAAAACCAAACAAAGAAATAAGTAATGGTCACAGGAAATCGTCACATATCGATCGTCATTCTAAATGTTAATACACTGAACTCACCAATAAAAAGACACAGAGTAGCAGACTGGATTAAAAAACAGAACCCATCCATATGCTGTCTCCAAGAAACACACTTCAGCCATAAGGACAAACACAGACTCAGAGTGAAGGCATGGGAAACAATACTCCAAGCAAATGGTAACCAGAGAAAAGCAGGTGTGGACATACTGATATCTAATGAAATAAACTTCAGGTTAAAAAAGATAGTAAAAGACAAGGATGGACATTACATAATGATAAAAGACACAATGCAACAACATCAAGAAGACTTGACACTAATTACTATATATACTCCCAACCAGGATGCACCAAAATATAAAAAGAAACTACTAACAGATTTGAAAGGAGAAACTGATGAACACACAATCATTGGGGGAGACTTAAACACCCCGCTAACAGACATGGACAGATCATCCAAACAGAAAATAAATAAGGAAACAACAGCTCTAAAAGACACATTACAGCAATTGGACATAATTGACATTTACAGGACACTTCATACAGCAAAAATAGACTATTCCTTCTTTTCTAGTGCAAATGGAACATTCTCAAGGATAGACCATATGCTGGGACACAAAAGTAGACTCAACAAATTCAAGAAGATTAAAATCATCCCAAGTGTATTCTCAGACCACAAGGCTTTGAAATTGGAGATCAAATGTAAAAGGAAAGCAGAAAGAAACACATATACATGTAGATTAAACAACAGCTTATTAAAAAAGGACTGGATAAAAGCACAAATAAAACATGAGATTAAAAAATATATAGAAATTAATGACAATGAAAATACAACATATCGGAATTATTGGGACACAGCGAAAGCAGTAATAAGAGGGAAATTTATATCGCTACAGTCTTCTCTTAAGAAACAAGAACACTCACAAGTAAACATCTTAACATCCCATCTTAATGAACTAGAAAAAGAAGAGCAGACAAAACCCAAAGTCAGCAGAAGGAAAGAAATAATAAAAAACAAAGCAGAGCTAAACCAATTAGAGAACACAAGGACGATAGAAAAAATTAATATCACGAAGAGCTGGTTCTTTGAGAAAGTCAACAAAATTGACAATCCCCTAGTTAGACTAAACAAAGGATGGAAGGAAAAGACACAATTATCCAACATTAGAAATGAAAGGGGGTGAGACAGAAGACAACATGGTGAATGGAGAGGAGGTTCCTACAGCCTCTCCCAGAAAACACAATTGAACGGCCATCTAGGAGCCAAGAAAGAGGACCCTGATTGACAAACCAGCTGTTGAGAAATCCACAAATCGCAAGTAAACACCTGAAGGCTGGTGAGAAGGGGGCGATTCGGGGAGAGGGAAGGGAACAGAGACGGACCACGTGGGATCGGGAAGCGATCCCTACTGACTATTCAGAGCTGCGCAGTTTGGGAGAGGGGAGAGAGGCTGGGGAACTGGGGACAGAAGGAGTTTGGGAGCCAGCCTCTGGAACTTTTGAGTGGTAGAAAGGCTGAGCGAGGACTCTGAACTGCAAAGATAACACCCCAGCTCTAAGCCCCCTGGAGACCTACACAGGGCTGCAGTTCCTGTTCCCAGCCCCCTGCAAAGGCGACCCTGCTGTCTCAGGCCAGGCCCACAGCTTTGGACTTATGGAGCGGGCACTTCCTCGTGCACCCCAGAGTTCTGAAAGCAGTGTGAGCATTTAGACAGCCAAGTACTGAATCAGGGCTGGGAAGAAAGACTGATTTGATTTGCTAGCATTCACCCCAGCTAGCAAAAACAGCTTCCCCAGCAAAAGCCTTTTGTTGGCCTCTCCCCAGGATATATGCGCATAGCCTCCAATCAGAGTAGGAGATCAGAAACAAGAAACAAACAGCCCCCTCTCCCCAAAACTTGCCCTCCAGCGCCACCTGGTGTCTACCCTACAGCAAGACACCACAAAAGCAATAATCTGGGCACTGAACATAAAGCCCTCATGTCAAAGAAGAAGAACCCAGCGGACAGGTTGAATTCCTTAAAAACTGAAACTCCTCAGAAAGAACATGAAATTCACCTAGAAGATAGCCTGTTACAACTGGAAGGGACTCACTTAAGTGACGGATAATTTAAAGCTGCCATTCTAAAGGCTGTGAGAGAAATGAAAACCTATTGGCAGAACACCATAGCTGAGATAAATAACATAAAAAAGGATATAAACGACATAAAAAAGGAACTCTGTGAACAAAAAGAAAAATTTAACAAAGAAATTCAAAACATAAGAAAGATTGAGACGGAAATACGAGAAATAAATAATACCATAAAAGAAGTGAGAA